>JAMYXO010007901.1:5000-11519 GCA_033310375.1 Conus canariensis
ATAACAGCAGGTGGAGCTCAGAACATGTTTTGATGTCTGCCTGAAGTCACACTTTGAAAGTTACATTGTTCAAACTGTTGCCTTTTGTTGTCCTGTCTGTTGATTACAAGTTACTTCCCTTTTGTTTGTTTTGGATCTGCAAGTATAAAGCTTGAAGATGTAATATTTTGATAATTAATGACCGATTTTTTGAAACTATATTTCTTTACATCATTCTCCTCAATTCTCCATTCTATCTTTCATTACTCACGTTTGGAGTTCACTGGATCGTTATATGTCATCCACTGATTGGAAACACCACAAAGTTATAGGTAGTGTTATTCTTTAAGTATGGTGGGAAAACTATTATCGTGAATGGTGCGCAGGAAACGACAATTACTAGCGCGTGGGCGCTATCAAATAGTCTTATTAAAAATGCTGGTGGTTATGATAAGTAATGCCGTCGAAGCAGGATTTTAGATTAAATTCCAACATTTTCTTTTGAACGTTGGTCTTCTCAATCCATTGTCTCTTTAAGGTTATTCAACAGAAAAATCTGTCATCTATACTTTGTGTCTAAATTCTCTCTCCCTACATGTATAATTTCAATGTTTGTTGTCATCCAGCCTACAAATGGATCAAATACTTAAGGTTGTTATGTCAATGTTTGTTAAGTTCATCTGCCGGCTCAACACGTGCTTCATATAAAGAGCAGTCAATCACATCAACATATACTCTTCGGTGTAGAAAGTGAACATCTACGGACGCGACATGTAGGTTGAATACAAAATTGTGTCAAAGTCCTAAAATACCTACCGTTTCTAAAGTCAGGTTTAAAAATACACACTTTCTCTCGCAGGCAAAAAAAACAACAAAAAAAAAAAAACGTAACACACACTTTGACAACAACAGCAGGTTCATCACTCTGTCGCTCAGATGGGGCCGGGGAGGCGGTAATGTGACCTTGAAAGAAATAAAATACCTTGCGTACACACACAAAGAACCTATACAATGGGGGATCTATACAGCAGAAAGACCACAGTCCCATTTATAAGCACGAGTTTACAAAACAACAACAGCAAAAACACGTATATATATATATATATATATATATATATATATATAACATACAGCAATTAATGCCTGCTGTTTACAATGTCATGATGTATTGTTGTTTGAACAAACCTTAAGAAACAGAGCAAGATGTATAAGTACATTTTTGTTTGAGCAAAATGCATACCATTTTTTGTTTACTTGCTATTATACAATCAACAGCACTAGTGTGAATTCCGATGGCCTATTATATAATGATAACATTTAGAAGGAAATAGATTTTAGTTCTCAGGTCTTGAAGCACTGGATATAAAGAAACAGATGGACTTCATCTTCTATCCCCTGTCCACACAAAGGGCACGTCTGATCTTTCAGTCCTGCTGTATGAATATCTGTCACAGTGTTCAGCGAAATCAATACACGTTGTTTATAGCCCAGCCGACCAATGGCGCCACATCAGGGCTTAGAGCATTCCAATTCTAAACTTTGTCAAAGCATTTTAAACAAAACTAGACATTGTCATAGAAAAGATAAGCCAAATGATCAGTTTTAAACAATTGATACAAGGAATATCTGTGAAACGGCGAACCCCGTCTTGCCTTAACCGTGATCTAAATCTGACCACAATGGCCAAGTGACTTCGGATCACACAGACACAGACACAGACAGACAGACAGACAGACAGACACACACACACACACACGTGCGCGCACACACACACACACACACACACACACACACACATACACACAAACACGCGCGCGCACTCACGCACGCATCTACGGATACACGCACGTACGCATGCACACGCGCGCACACGCACGCGCGCGCACACACACACATACGCACACACACACTTATCGATTCATTTCTAAAATATGCATTTATTCAGATGATATAGTATAGCCTATTTTTCATTTTTAACACGATACAATGTGACAACAACTGCTAAAACTGAGCAGTCTTCTCCTACAACATCCTAATACTGATGTAGTTCAGCTTCAACGAAAGAAGATGAGGTCAGAAAAGACATAATGGCCACACGAAAACGACGAAGCAATAAGAATTGGTGACTTCCTGCCGCCTTCTCTCTTTCCCCTCGCACTATTTCATTTTTTTTTTTTAGGTCCTTGGTTTTCTTTTTTTTTTTTCTTCTGTCTTTATGAACGTTAAACATCTTCACAGCCTCACGTGACTGACTGGTTCTAAAGAATAAACTCAATATAATTGATACACATGGCAGTACGTTCAGTTTGTCACAGATTGTGAATTAAAATATTGGTGTTTGATTTTGATGTCTTTTGTAAAAAGAGTGCGTAAATATATCGAACGTGTTGTAGTATTGTTGATGTAAAATAGGTTTCAAGTAGAAACAGAACCTGCATTGCATGGGGAAAAATACTGAACGCTTAGAAAAGTATATACACAGATATTTATAACTATTCGCTATCGGTGTATAGCTTATTTCTAAAGCAATCTTTCCCTTCAAGCAGATAACATTTTTTACTGGAGATTAATCTTTTACTTTTGGTCACATTCATCTTCAACTGGCTGACACAGGTTTTTTTTTTCTAAGCTGTTAAATTGTGTTTAGAAATCAGTGCCACGGCATCAGTTGAAAGAAACATAAATACATGCGCGACATCGTTGACAAATTGTGCGTATACCTTCTTCAGTGAATAATTCGTAAGTTCATTAGCAACAAAAAAAAAGAGAAAAAATGAAGAGAGAGAGAGAGAGAGAGAGAGAGAGAGAGAGAGAGAGAGAGAGAGAGAGAGAGAGAGAGAGAGCACATGGGAGTACAAAGATCCCCTTGCTGTACTCCTCATGCAGCTTATAGTTCATGAATTTGCTGAGTACAAAGCATGTCGCACTCTTGTAGTAAGAGTCATTTATGCTGCTAATACATTACCCAGTTTACCATACACTGCAGAGAGAGAGAAAAGAGAGAGAGAGAGAGAGAGAGAGAGAGAGAGAGAGAGAGAGAGAGAGAGAGAGAGAGAGAGAGAGAGAGATTTTAATGCCATGAGGACCATCACGACCTAAGGAAATGAGTGATTTGTCCTTTTTCATAGCTGAAACACACACACACACACACACACACACACACACACACACACACACACACACACACACACACACACACACACACTGACAAACAAATAAACAACTTTTCAAAAAAAAAAAAGGATAAACAAAGAAACAAGCAAAAATAGTTTTTCTTTGACCAAAATCTGTGTGTTTGAATGACTGGCCACTCATCGAAAATGTTCATACTTTAATGGTATCTCTGTACATGAAACTGATCAGAATTCTGGCATTTGTTTCAATCATTCCAATATATTTGTTTTCTTTTTCTTCTGTTTTTTTGTTGTTGTTGTTTTTTTGTTTTTTAAGCGGTTTGATATTTCTTACGATTGTAGTCTGAACAGAAATGATTGTTTTGCAACTGACACCATAGCAGTTCGAACAGAAACGATTGCTTTGTAACTGACACTCCAAGTTTCCGAAATGACTTTATCCGTGACATATACAATAACAATCTCATTCCTTGATACGAACGGCGTAACCTAATCTCTCTAACGAAACTGCCGCCGTGGCGAAGTGGTAGCATCGCGAACTCCGGGCTGAGAGGACATGGGTTCGATTCCCATCAGAGTCAATTATTTGTGGGATTTTTCCGTCCCCGGCTCCTGCCCACAGCTGAGTTTGCTACGGCTCAACCGGGAAGACTAGGACCCACACAGTCGAGTTTTATCCCACTTAATGGATGCTGTCTCTGAGTGTGTTTCTCAAATTTTCTGACCAACATTGCAGGAGTCTGTATCTCTCAGCCTGGTTGACGGCAGCGATGTATCATGAAAGTAAGCGGAGTACAGCGCTGTAGGCCTTAGGCAGTCTTAGACCGGAATGGAGCTCTACGGGCATGATCTGCATCCTCCTCTCCGATTCTGTGGCCCGTCATGTTCTGTTCTGATGAGGGCCCCGGTGTCGATGACCTCTCTCGCCTTGCTTTGGTTCTGTCGAGGTTTAACCGGTAATAACGATTTCATGGGGATTGTCGTTGGACGGACGTGATGACGCCCTGAGAGCTCACTCACGCCGGCTTACAGAGAGAGAGAGAGAGAGAGAGAGAGAGAGAGAGAGAGAGAGAGAGAGAGAGAGGGGGGTGCTGAGAGAGAGAGAGAAAGGGGCTGTGTGAGAGAGAGAGTGGGGGTGTTGAGAGAGAGAGAGAGAGAGAGAGAGAGAGAGAGAGAGAGAGAAAGCCGGGGAGGGAGGGGGGGGTGAGGGTTGAGAGAGGAATATGTGAGTGAACTATGTGTGGTGAGTGTTTTAGGAAAAGGAGGGGCTAAGAGGAATGCGAGGAGGATTGAGAGAGAGAGAGAGAGAGCGAGAGAGAGAGAGAGAGAGAGAGAGAGAGAGAGAGAGAGAGAGAGAGAGAGAAGAGAGAGAAGGGCAGATAAGAGACACAGTGGGAATGGTGGTGGGAGGGAGGTGGGGGTGGAGGGGTTCTCCTGCTTCAGGTGCTGTGCCGTAATATGCCAGCCACATATACAGCAAAGATAGTGTCAAGGTCAAAGGGAATGTGGAGGGAGTGGTAAGTAGGGTAGGGTAGGGGAGTGGTGTGTGTGTGTGTGTGTGTGTGTGTGTGTGTGTGTGTGTGTGTGTGTGTGTGTGTGTGTGTGTGTGTGTGCGTGTGCGTGAGGAGTGTAAGATGGTGGAAAGAGAGATGGAGTGCGCTAGTGATGGCCTTATAGAGAGAGGGCTGGATACATGAGACGGGGAACACGGCACTGCAAAAACAGCCGTCACAAAGATAACGTAGTCTGCTGTGTCAGGGCGATGCTGATGCCAAACATTCTTTGTTGCTCGCATGTAGGCCTGTACTGCTACAGAGGCCTAATCAATCTAATCAGAGAGGAAACATACCAGTGGCATGTGTTTACAAAAAAAAAAATCCCTCTTTTTCGTCTTACCTAAAGAATGTTAGTTTTTTTTTTTTCTCATACTGACTAATTTGATGCTGGCTGCCCTGTAGGTATAGAAGAGGCAGCCAGGTTTTATGGGGGGGGGGGGGGGGGGGGGGGGGGGGGGGGGGGGGGGGGGGGGGGGGGGGGGGGTTAAGGGTTTGGAGGAGAGACTGTCATCATAAGATACGTAATTCAAGTATAAACCTGCGTCATTCCGTGAGGGTTAAAAAAAAATTAAAGTCATTTATGCCTTTAATACATTGAAAAAAGAGGCTGGACTGGTAAAAACAATAAATGTGTTCATTTCGCAGAAACGCTGGATCATAAAACAATTCGATCTACATGCCCTCTTGTTTTAAAATCTTTCTTTCTTTCTTTTTTTCTTTCTTCTTTCCCCTTTGTTTGTTTTTTTGGGGGTTTTTTTGGTTTTTTTTTTTTGAGAAAAGGGAGAGAGAGGAGGAGGGGAAGAGAGAGAGAGGGAGAGAATGACAGTACGAAAGCCACACAAACCAACCAACACCACCCCAAACACAACACAAAACATATATAAAAATATATATATATATATATATTTTTTAAAAAATTATATTATATATAGGGGAGAGAGAAGAGAGAGAGAGAGAAGAGAGGAGAGAGAGCAGGCCCCTTTCCCAATAGTTGCAACGCACTTTGGCGAAGGTTTTTTAAAGGGTTTGGGGAAACTGGGGTCTAACATCATAAACTGTGTTGATTATTTAAAGGTTCCTCTTTTCCCCTGGTTTGTATAATTTTACAAAAAGGCTTGAACCTCAACGAAAGGGAATGTGGTGTTGCACTAGAAGATCTATCTAGAAAACGTCAAGAATTCAAGAAGAAGGGAAAAGACCCCACAAAATCGAAAAAAATTGCTGGGTGGTGTCAAGAAACTGGATCGTCCATTGCAAAACGCAGACTTTAAATATTTATCCTAGAAAGAGTTGGAAAAATTCCCCCAGCAGTTTCCGTCAAATGAATCAAATTAAATTACAAAAAAAAAAAGTTGGGGTTTTACTTTAGGAATTACCCTTTTGAAAAAAAGAAAAATGTGTAAATTGTGTAATTTAAAAAAAAGAGAAATTCCCTGCCCCCAAAGCTTTTCCAAAAAAGGATTAACAACCCTTTTAAAATTTTGGGAAATCGGGATTAATGGGGGAACAAAACCCCCGAATTCTTTGAAAAAACAAAATGAACAAAGGCTACTTAAAAAAAAACCCCCCCAAAGTGTTCCCAAACCCCTTCAATTTCCCCCCCCCCCCCAAAATCCCCTTAAAACCCCCAAAAAAAAACAACCCACCCCCAAAAAACCCCCCCAAAAACCCCAAAAAAAAAACAAAAAAACCCCAAAAAAAACACAAAAAAAAAAAAAAAAACCCCCCCCCCCCCCCCCCCCCCCCCCCCCCACCACCCCCCCCCCCCAAACCCCCAAAAAAAAAAAAAAAAAAAAAACACCAACCCCAAACACAAAAAACCCCAAAAAAAAAAAAACCCCCCCCCCCCC
>JAMYXO010007902.1:0-11519 GCA_033310375.1 Conus canariensis
GTAATGTGGGTTGGTATGTATTGGGAGAAACTTGGTAAGTGTATCAAAGCAATCCAGCATTGCACTCCTAAGTAATTAAAACATTTATCTGCAGACTGTCATTCAGGCTTGGCTAGTGTTTGCGAATGTTGGTTTTATGTTGTGGCAGGAGGCCACCGATCTGTTTGTTGCTGATTTGAATGTAATGATTATCAGAATATCTTGCAGTGTGTGTGTAGACTGCAGAAATTATTATTGAATTGCAACATCAATTTTTCAAATGTGTCTAAATGCCTTCAGAACAAATGTGGGGATAACAAATGATCTGATGTTGGTGGATATCGCCTGTGTATACATACAACTTTTCAATTGGGGGAATTGACTTTGATGAGACCACAGCCCTGATATCGCCCCATGTTGTGGGCTGAGTTACAAACGGTATGAATTGGATTCAGTTTTGATATGTTTGTGTTGTCAATTGGATTGTTTATTTCCTCAAGACCTGATATGTTTGTTGTCAACTGGATTGATTATGTTATCAAGAATTGATATGTTTGTGTTGTCAACTGGATTGCCTATTTCATCAAGACTTAATTTTTTTGTGTTGCCTTGTGTCTGTAGTCATTGCATGAAGCCAAGTTATTTATTTTACCGCAGTTTGCATGCATTTTTACTGCAAGGACTTGCAAAGCTTCTGCATGCAGTTTTCCCCTGCATTGTTATTTGCTAAAATTGTTTCACTAACAATTTAAATTTTGTGTTTAAGGTGCTGAAGTATATAATGAATAAGTAATACATTTGATACATGTGTTTAGTTACACGTCAAGGGTTTCTGTTTGCTTGATGGGTGTAATTTTTATTGTCGTACATTTGGTGAAGGGAAGGGATGCACATGGTGTGAGGTTGCTCAAGGAGCCAACCATGTAGGTGCTGAACATTTTTGTCTAAAAAAAAAAAAAGATCATTTCAGCTTACTGTGCAGTAATTCAGGCACTTAGTTTATATAGTAATGGTAAAGTTTGCTGAATTTGGTTAGTTGGTTGACTAAGTATAGTGTATTCTGGGAAAAAAAAAGGTTGCAGCGATGTTCTTTTGCAGCTCAGTCTCTGTGGAGAAGGCTGATCATTTGAGGTGTTGGTGTGTGTTGGTCACTTGTGTTATTTGATAGTGGGATGTGAGCCATGATTGGACATGTAAACTGGAGAGTTTAACTATGTCTGGTCTGTTTGCAGATTCTTCTTTGTCTGGACCCATGGCTGAAAGTGTTCCTGAATGTTAAGTTGCTCTGGACTACCTCTGGTAGGCAGCTTCCAGGTAAGATTTGTGCAGCAACTGTCAGTTGATCAGTAATCAGTTGTTTGATCAGATGTGAACACATTACAGCAATGATCAGATATGCATACATTATAACTATCTCCATGAAAACATTAAGATGTTTCACCTGGTATATGAGACATTTTTTATCTTAAGATTTTATAGATGAAAGATTTTAAAGGACTTCCAGCATAGTTTGAGAAAATGTAACATGTTTGTGTGAGCGTGTGTGTATATGCATTTTTTTTCATGTTCCTTATTTTGCATTTAAGCAAAGTTGACTTCAAGGTGATAATTCTAAGTCCATTTGCTGTCGTCTGGCCAAAAGATGAATAAACTGAATCATATGAAACTGTTTTTACCAACCTTTACTGTGAAACATGATTAACACGAGGTTTTGGGTTTTTCACATTTTTTTGCTTAACTATGCAGCAGTATTAGAATGCTTCTGAAATTAGAAATTGCGAATCAAAGTTCATGTGTAATATGTCAATGTGTTCAGAATAAACTAAATTAAAAAAATATGGTAATTTTTTAAAAGTTCTTGTGGAATGCAGTTCTGTGACGTTTAGCCTTTGTTGATCAAATAGATTTTCTTTTTAGCATTCTCAGCATTTTGAACATTGTCACTGAACAGAAGATCCAAAATATAGAGTTCAAGTTCACAGTGTTAGCTTTAATTGACAGAGCAATCATTTCTCTTTCATTTGAAAGGGATGTTGCTGTACTGTGTCAAAAAGTGCATGTTTAGTGCTCTGAATACATACCTAACCATGTTTAGCTGATTGACCACAACAAATCACATAAGTCATCTGTGCCACAACAGACTTAAAGTAGTATCCCAAGGATACAAGTAATGTAAATGTATTCACAAATTGATTGAATTTATTTTTCAACAATATATTTGTTGATACTATACCTAGATTTGAATTTCTTTTTCAACAATATATTTGTCGATACTGTACCTAGAAATAGACTGGTTTTTCCCATCCACACAACTGACTTGTTTTTACAATGGGTACAGTTTTGTTTCCTTTGGATGTAGATGGGTTATGAAAAGAAAAATGTATGTCTACAAGAAGCCATGTTATTTTTAGGTATCTTCTATTTAAAAAGAAAAAAAGATTGTACAAAAGCCACTCTAAGTAAGAGTCATAAGGGATAAACAAACCCGTACACATTTTTGTAAGGGTGAATGTCATCCAACTTTATAACGTCATTTCAAGTGTTGTCCAACTTTGCAATGTCATTTCCAGTGTAATTCAACTTTATAACGTTATTTCCAGTGCCATCCAACTTTGCCATGTCATGTCTAGTGTCATCCAACTTTGCAACGTCATTTCCAGTGTAATTTAACTTTATAAAGTCATTTCCAGTGTAATTCAACTTCATAACGTTATTTCCAGTGCCATCCAACTTTGCGATGTCATTTACAGTGTCATCCAACTTTGCAATGTCATTTTTTGTGTCATCCAACTTTGCAACCATCATTTCGACTGTAATTATCTATCTTTAAAAGAAGAAGAGTGTGTGCTTGATTTAGAACAGTTACATGGGATAAATGTGTACACTTGTTTACTAAGCAGGTGTTTGAAGACAACAGAATATTCTTTGAATTGGCCAGTAGATTTACGTGTTGAAACTGTGTTTACAGAATTGATGTTCCAGTGGCCAGCATTGCACTGAAACGCTAGAAAGGAGTGATGTTGGTTGGTATGTATTGGGATAACCTTGGTAAGTGTATCAAAGCAATTCAGCATTGCACTCCTAAGTAATTAAAACATTTATCAGCAGACTATCATTCAGGCTTGGCTAGTGTTTGCAAATGTTGGTTTTTATGTTGTGGCAGGAGGCTACCAACAAGGTGATTTGAATGTAATGATTATCGGAAAAACTTGCAGTGTGTGTGTAGACTGCAGAAATTATTATTGAATTGCAGCATCAATTTTTCAAATGTGTCAAAATGTCTAAACGCCTTTAGAACAAATGTGAGGGATGACAAATGATCTGATGTTGGTTGGCATCACCTGTGTATGCATGCAACTTTTCAATTGGGGGAATTGACTTTGATGAGACCACAGCCCTGATATGGCCCCTTGTGGTTGGCTGAGCTACAAATGGTATGAATTGAATTCAGTACATTTGAGTTTGTGTATACAATCTCTGTAGAGCTGTTGAGAGGGCTGGTCAAGGAAAGGTAAGTTGCAGCTCTGTTATTGGGTCAGTATTAACTTTGATATTGACTCTGGTGTCCCATAAGCCAATAAAATGCCAAGAATGCCATCTGTTTTGATGATTATTTCATCAAGACTTGATATGTTTGTGTTGTCATCTGGATTATTTATTTCCTCAAGACCTGATATGTTTGTTGTCAACTGGATTGATTATGTTATCAAGAACTGATATGTTTGTGTTGTCAACTGGATTGCCTATTTCATCGAGACCTGATACGTTTGTGTTGTGTTGTGTCTGTAGTCATTGCATGAAGCCAAGTTATTTATTTTACCGCAGTTTGCATGCATTTTTACAGCAAGCACTTGCAAAGCTTCTGCATGCAATTTTCCCCTGCATTGTTATTTGCTAGAAAGGTTTCACTAACAATTTAGATTTTGTGTTTAAGATGCTGAAGTATATAATGAATAAGTAATACATTTGATACATGCATTTAGTTACACATGTCAAGGGTTTCTGTTTGCTTGATGGGTGTAATTTTTGTCGTACATTGGTGAAGGGAAGGGATGCACATGGTGTGAGGTTGCTCAAGGAGCGAACCGTGTAGATGCTGAACATTTTTGTTTAAAAAAGAAAGCTAATTGCAGCTTACTGTGCAGTAATTCAGGCACTTAGTTTATATAGTAATGGTGAAGTTTGCTGAATTTGGTTAGTTGGTTGAATAAGTACAGTGTGTTCTGTAAAAAAAAAAAAAAAAAAGTTGCAGCGATGTTCTTTTGCAGCTCAGTCTCTGTGGAGAAGGCTGACCATTTGAGGTGTTGGTGTGTGTTGGTCACTTGTGTTGTTTGGTAGTGGGATATGAGCCATGATCGGCCATGTAGGCTGGAGAGTTAACTATGTCTGGTCTGTTTGCAGATTGTTCTTTGTCTGGACCCATGGCTGAAAGTGTTCCTGAACGTCAAGTTGCTCTGGACTACCTCTGGTAGGCAGCTTCCAGATCAAGATTTGTGCAGCAAGTGTCAATTGATCAGTAATCAGTTGTTTGATCAGATGTGAACTCATTACAGCAATGATCAGATATGAAAACATTATAGCTATCTCCCCAATGATCAGCTATGAATACATTATAGCTATCTCCATGAAAACATTAAGATGTTTCACATGGTATGATGAGATAATATTTTTTATCTTAAAATTTAATAGATGAAAGATTTTAAAGGACTTCCAGCGTAGTTTGAGAGAATCTAACAAGTTTGTGTGAGTGTGTGTGTGTATATGCATTTTTTTTTTTCATGTTCCTTATTTTGGCATTTATGCAAAGTTGACTTCAAGGTGACAATTCTAAGGCCATTTGCTGTCGTCTGGCCAAAAGATGAATAAACTGAATCATATGAAAATGTTTTTACCAACCTTTACTGTGAAACATGATGATTAACACGAGTTTTTGAGTTTTTCACTTTTTTTGCAGTAACTACGCAGCAGTATTAGAATGCTTCTGAAATTAGAAATTGTGAATCAAAGATCATGTGTAATATGTCAATGTGTTCAGAATAAACTAAATTTTTAAAATATGGTATTTTTTTTTAAGTTCTTGTGGAATGCAGTTCTGTGACATTTGGCCTTTGTTGATCAAATAGATTTTCTTTTTAGCATTCTCAGCATTTTGAACATTGTCACTGAACAGAAGATCCAAGATATAATAGAGTTCAAGTTCACAGTGTTAACTTTCATTGACAGAGCAATCATTTCTCTTTCATTTGAAAGGAATGTCGCTGTACTGTGTCAAAAAGTGCGTGTTTAGTGCTCTGAATACATACATAACCATGTTTGGGTGATTGACCACAACAAATCACAGAAGTGTATCTATGCCACAACAGACTTCCTGTTTTGCAAGAGGACACAAGATTTTACATAGTAAACACTAATGTAGTATCCCAAGGATACAAGTATGTAAATGTATTCACAAATTGATTGAATTTCTTTTTCAACAATATATTTGTTGACACTGTACCTAGAAATAGACTGGTTTTTCCCATCCACACAACTGACTTGTTTTTACAATGGGTACAGTTTTGTTTCCTTTGGATGCAGATGGGTTATGAAAAGAAAATGTATGTCTACAAGAAGCCATTTTATTTTTAGGCATCTTCTGTTTGAAAAAGAAAAAAAGACTGTACAAAAGCCACCCTAAGTAAGAGTCATAAAGGATAAACAAACCCATACATTTTTTTGTAAGGGTGAGTCGTCCAACTTTACAACGTCATTTCCAGTGTAATTGAACTTTATAACGTCATTTCAAGTGTCATCCAACTTTGCAACGTCATTTCCAGTGTAATTTAACATTGTAATGTCATTTCCAGTGTAATTCAACTTTATGATAACGTTATTTCCAGTGCCATCCAACTTCATAACGTTATTTCTAGTGTCATCCAACTTTGCCATGTCATGTCTAGTGTCATCCAACTTTGCCATGTCATGTCTAGTGTCATCCAACTTTGCAATGTCATTTCCAGTGTCGTCCAACTTTGCAACCATCATTTTGACTGTTAATATCTATCTTTAAAAGAAAAAGAGTGTGTGCTTGATTTAGAACAGTTACATGGGATAAATGTGTACACTTGTTTTCTAAGCAGGTGTTTGAAGACAACAGAATATTCTTTGAATTGGCCAGTAGATTTACGTGTTGAAACTGTGTTTACAGAATTGATGTTCCAGTGGCCAGCATTGCACTGAAACGCTGGAAAGGAGTAATGTGGGTTGGTACGTATTGGGAGAAACTTGGTAAGTGTATCAAAGCAATCCAGCATTGCACTCCCAAGTAATTAAAACATTTATCTGCAGACTGTCATTCAGGCTTGGCAAGTGTTTGCGAATGTTGGTTTTATGTTGTGGCAGTAGGCCACCAACCTGCTTGTTGCTGATTTGAATGTAATGATTATCAGAAAAACTTGCAAAAACTTGCAGTGTGTGTGTAGACTGCAGAAATTAATATTGAATTGCAACATCAGTTTTTCAAATGTCAATGTCTAAATGCCTTTAGAACAAATGTGGGGGATAACAAATGATCTGATGTTGGTTGGCATCACTTGTGTATGCATGTCGCTTTTCAGTTGGGGGAATTTGATGAGACCACAGCCCTTATATGGGGCCGCTTGTGGTTGGCTGAGTTACAAACGGTACGAATTGAATTCAGTACATTTGAGTTTGTGTATACAATCTCTGTAGAGCTATTGAGAGGGCTGGTCAAGGAAAGGTAAGTTGCAGCTCTGTTGTTGGGTCAGTATTAACTTTGATATTGATTCTGGTGTCCCATAAGCCAATATAATGCCAAGAATGCCATCTGTTTTGATGATTGATTATTTCATCAAGACTTGATATGTTTGTGTTGTCAACTGGATTGTTTATTTCCTTGAGGCCTCATATGTTTGTTGTCAACTGGATTGATTATGTTATCAAGAACTGTTATGTTTGTGTTGTCAACTGGATTGCCTATTTCATCGAGACCTGCCACGTTTGTGTTGTGTTGTGTCTGTAGTCATTGCATGAAGCCAAGTTATTTATTTTACCGCAGTTTGCATGCATTTTTACTGCAAGGACTTGCAAAGCTTCTGCATGCAGTTTTCCCCTTCATTGCTATTCGCTAAAATGGTTTCACTAACAATTTAAATTTTGTGTTTAAGATGCTGAAGTATATAATGAATAAGTAATACATTTGATACATGCATTTAGTTACACATGTCAAGGGTTTCTGTTTGCTTGATGGGTGTAATTTTTATTGTCGTACATTTGGTGAAGGGAAGGGATGCACATGGTGTGAGGTTTCTCAAAGAGCCAACCATGTAGGTGCTGAACATTTTTGTCTAAAATAAAAGCTAATTGCAGCTTACTGTGCAGTAGTAATTCAGGCACTTAGTTTATATAGTAATGGTGAAGTTTGCTGAATTTGGTTAGTTGGTTGAATAAGTACAGTGTGTTCTGTAAAAAAAAAAAAAAAAAAGTTGCAGCGATGTTCTTTTGCAGCACAGTCTCTGTGGAGAAGGCTGATCATTTGAGGTGTTGGTGTGTTTTGGTCACTTGTGTTATTTGGTAGTGGGATGTGAGCCATAATTGGACATGTGAGCCATGATTGGACATGTAAGCTGGAGAGTTTAACTATGTCTGGTCTGTTTGCAGATTGTTCTTTGTCTGGACCCATGGCTGAAAGTGTTCCTGAATGTCAAGTTGGTCTGGGCTACCTCTGGTAGGCAGCTTCCAGATCAAGATTTGTGCAGCAACTGTCGGTTGATCAGTAATCAGTTGTTTGATCAGATGTGAACACATTACAGCAATGATCAGATATGAATACATTATAGCTATCTCCATGAAAACATTGAGATGTTTCACCTGGTATGATGAGATAACATTTTTTATCTTAAGATTTTAAAGATGAAAGTTTTAAAGGACTTGCAGCATAGTTTGAGAAAAGCTAAAAAGTTTGTAAGGCCATTTGCTGTCGTCTGGCCAAAAGATGAATAAACTGAATCATGTTTTTACCAACCTTTACTGTGAAACATGATAATTAACTCGAGGTTTTGAGTTTTTCACATTTTTTTGCTGTAACTACGCAGCAGTATTAGAATGCTTCTGAAATTAGAAATTGTGAATCAGAGTTCATGTGTAATATGTCAATGTGTTCAGAATAAACTAAATTTTGAAAATATGGTAATTTTTAATGGTTCTTGTGGAATACAGTTCTGTGACCTTAGCCTTTGTTGATCAAATAGATTTTAGCATTCTCAGCATTTTCAACATTGTCACTGAACAGAAGATCTAAGATACAGAGTTCAAGTTCACAGTGTTAACTTTCATTGACAGAGCAATCATTTCTCTTTCATTTGAAAGGGATGTCGCTGTACTGTGTCAAAAAGTGCGTGTTTAGTGCTCTGAATACATACATAACCATGTTTGGGTGATTGACCACAACAAATCAACATAAGTCATCTATGCCACAACAGACTTCCTGTTTTGCAAGAGGGCACAAGATTTTACATAGTAAACACTAATGCAGTATCCCAGGGATACAAGAATGTAAATGTATTCACAAATTGATTGAGTTCCTTTTTCAACAATATATTTGTTGGTACTATACCTAGATTTGAATTTCTTTTTCAGCAGTATATTTGTTGATACTGTACCTAGAAATAGACTGGTTTTTCCCATCCACACAACTGACTTGTTCTTACAATGGGTACAGTTTTGTTTCCTTTGGATGCAGATGGGTTATGAAAAGAAAATGTATGTCTACAAGAAGCCATTTTATTTTTAGGCATCTTCTGTTTAAAAAGAAAAAAAGACTGTACAAAAGCTACCCTAAGTAAGAGTCATAAAGGATAAACAAACCCATACATTTTTTTGTAAGGGTGAGTGTTATCGAACTTTACAACATCATTTCCAGTGTAATTGAACTTTATAATGTAATTTCAAGTGTCATCCAACTTTGCAACATCATTTCCAGTGTAATTTTACATTATAATGTCATTTCCAGTGTAATTCAACTTTATGATAACGTCATTTCCAGTGCCATCCAACTTTATAACGTTAATTCTAGTGTCAAGTCCACCATTCCAGCTGTAAAAGAAGCCAAATTTCTGGGGGTTATTTTTGATGAAAAACTCAATTTTCTCAGCCACATTAAAAACCCCAAAACCTCTTGCCAGAAAGCTCTGAATATTCTGCAGGTCGTAGCACACACTGACTGGGGCGCTGATAAGAAAACTTTGCTGCACCTCTACAGAGCCTTGGTCCATTCCAAACTGGACTATGGTTGTGCTGTGTACGGCTCTGCAAGACCGTTTTACCTAAAACTCTTGGACCCTATCCACCATCAAGGGTGTGTTGGAATATATTTCTTCAGATGCTTCTGCTTACTCTGCTTAACTTACAGCTCTGGTTCTGGCGCTGAGGATAATCTCACAATCTAAGAAGAGGGACTTTCTGGTTCTGTCAGATTCACTGTCAGCTTTGGAGACCATAGCTGGCCGCAACCTTCAGCATCCAGGACTTTTACACTTCTTTGAACTTTTTGCCAAGTTGAAAGTGGAGGGTTACAACATTCTTCTGGCTTGGGTTCCTGGTCATGTTGGCATCGGAAGGAACGAAATGGTTGATCGTTTAGCCAAGAATGCCGCAACAGAGAAACTGTCCAATGTATATATCCCGTGCTCAGATCTGAAACCCAAAATTAACGATTATCTCAGAGACCTCTGGCAGGAGGATTGGAATACACAGACGGATAACAAACTCTTTCACCCGTCCAAACCTTAAGGAGTTCCTCTCATCTATGTCTGGTGGTCGTAAAGAAGAAACAGTTCTGTGCCAGCTGCACACCGGCCATTCATATTTTACCCATTCATACCTTTTAAAGAGTGAAGAAGCTCCATGGTGCATTCCATGTCATGTTCCACTCACAGTGAAACATATTCTTTTAGATTGTCCATGAAAACCCTGGTCAGAGATGTCCCACCTGACGTGATCTTCGAGTTTTTGAGAGATGAACATTTTTTTTTTTTCAATTTTTTTTTTTTTTTTTTTTTTAATAAACATTTTTTAATCACTTTGAATGAGATGAATGAGATTACATAACAATTTATATGCATACATACAAACGTACATGAATACATATATATGCACAATGAGTAATTATATCAGTACATCATTGGATATTAAAACACATCACATTACATCAAAATGTATGTATCCATACGCATGTACACATACTTATATTTACCCACACAAATACATAAAAAACCTAACGGCACAGACATTAGGAAAGATCAAACCTTAAAGGGACAGAGAGAGAGAGAGGGTGGATGTCGTTTCGTTTTGCAGCTATTTTTACATTTGGATTCACGGTTTTACTTTTTCTTTTTTTGTTTTTTTTCCCTTTTTTCTCTCCATTTTTTCCCTTTTTCTTTCTTTCTTTTTTTTTTTTTTAAGACCTACTGTTTCAGTGCATATTTCTGAATAGCAATTCATATGGCATCCATATTTTATTAAAATCATCCGTTTTCCGTGATAATCTGGCATTGTGTTGTTCTATTCTATGTCTTGCAGAAAAGTATCTTTCAAAGGTTACTATGTTAGGTATGGACTTTTCAAATTTACGTTTATAAATATACATTTTACCCAGAAGTATCAATAAATCAAAAACATAGTCCGTAACTATATTTTCTGTGCCAAATAATACTATGTTTTGAGTTATACTGATGCTTGTACATGTTGTACATTTTGTTTTTAATAATTGTTCAAGGTTTTTCCAGAAACGATTTGAGATGTTGCATGTCCAGAATATATGTTCAATACTGTCTTTGAATTCTCTACAGAAATCACAATAATAAATATTTGTAATATTAAATTTTTTCAGTACAACATTTGTCCCAAGAATTCTATGTACAATATGCATCTGCTGCCATTTCAGTTTGACATCTTGTTCTTTTTTAAATACCTCTTTCCACTGAATATCTATCCCTAACTTCTCAGTCCATTTTTGACAGGAATTGGGAGGTTTGTTGTCATTGATTAAGATGTCATAGAACAACCTCGTACCTTAAGATATGGAATATATTAATTTCAGTGCCCCAGGGATATCATGTGCGCAGTTGTTAATTTCATTTATCTTTGTTTTATATATTTCTTAATGGACATTTTACAGCCATTAAAAGCCAGAAAATGTATATTCATTCCAAATTTTCTATTAAATTCAGTATGTGTAAGGAAATTTCCGTTGTCAAGAAAATGTGCAACACAGTTGACACCTCTTTGGATCCAATTTTTATGCTTAATCATATTGTCTCCAATTTTAAATTTCTCATTATAAAACACTGGTTCTGAAAGTAATTCTGTTTGTGTTTTTGGTTTTACTAGATTGCAAAAATGACTGTATGCCACATAAATATGTTTCCAAAAGATGATGTTATGATTTTTATGTAAACCATAGCTTGGGCCATATTTTTCGATTTCAGTAAGAAATGGATATAATTCCAATGCAACATTTTTCCATTCATGTTTCGTAGTTT
>JAMYXO010000788.1:0-37825 GCA_033310375.1 Conus canariensis
TCTATTATTCTGAATTAAAATAACCCCCTTCTCTAACGTCTTCATGGCACATCAATCCTCCCTTCCTTTTTCGTTCTGATTTCTTTCTTTATCTTCCTATTTCCATGTCTTATGTTTTTTTTTGTTTTGTACTCTATTTTTCATTTTTTTTATTTTGCTTATATATTTTTTGTATTACACTTTTTTTAAAAATTTTTTTTTTTAAAAGGACAATTCAAAGTTAAGAAGCAGGAAGAGGGTCTTTACTATTGTAGTCTGTAAAAGCGAAAAAAAAAGATAAATTTTTCTCTTTTAAACTAACTAACTAAAAAATAATTAACTAACTACCTACTATAAACTGACAAACTCCCTTACTTACTATTAACTAACTAAAATAATTAACTGTTCTTCACATTTTTTTTTTTTTTTTTCTCCACTTTTTTTTCTTACATTTATTTTTTTGTGGGCCGGGATTCGAACCCGCAGCTTTTGGGGGGTGGGCCTGAAGGCGTTTTTTTCAACGGATGTCTTACCCCACTGCTAACAGACCCCATTCAAATTGAGAAATTTATGCCTTATGAATTATTTTTGTTCCCCCCAAACCCCAGCAGTAGTTCAAATATTTTTTTGTTTCCTAACAAGTCGTTCTATCCCTGTTAGGATCCCGGGCAACTTTAGAAAGTATGCTGAACCACACTGCAAAACATGGACGCTACCCCGTTAAAAAATGAAGGAAAGGGGAAACCACTTTGTCGTCGTCCTGAGCTTCAATACTTAACCGATTATTCCCTGTCCCTTCCCCCAGCGCCCTTTCTGTGTATGAGAAAGGCCCCCCCCTGATAAACAGGGGATAACACTTGAAAACAAAAGGAAGCAAGGGGTAAAAAGGCAGCCTTTTCGTCCCATCTGGTTTATTTTTCCCAACCCCCCAGTGTTTTCTAGGGTGCTGAGCCGACAGGAAAAAAATTGTTATACTGATAAAATGTAGCTGACAAAAAATCATCGTTTGCCTGCTTCTTTTTCCCCCCCTTTTTTTTTCTATGACACTAAAAAATAATAACGGCAAATCAACGTGAAACTGTTTGGCGCCAATACACATTACTGATAGGTGCCAGACTCTGAAAAAAGGGGGGTAGCAAAACAGATTTGCATAGACTGTTTTAGTGAAAAAAATCCTAAAAGGTTATGAAAGGAAAAAATACAACGAACTGTTCAAAACGTGCTTTTACCCAACACAGAGAAAATAATGTTAGAACATCAAGCACATGTGGCACAGACAGCGCCTAGCTCACACAAAAAGCTAATGGCAGCAGCCACAGAATTTTGTAAACAAAACTTTCACACACAAAAAATGGCACTTTTGTGGAAAGGGAAGCCCTTGACCAACCCCTCTGTGTTTGTGGCCAAGTTCAACACATCCTTTACCCGCAAAGTGTTGGAAGGAATCCTCATAACCCCCTTGTGACTGTTTTGTTGTAAAGTTGTAAGTGGGGCTATTACTATGTTGATTGACACCCAAAGATTATTTACAAATTGTTTTAAAACCCGAGTGGGGTCCATGTCACGATGAACCCTTTGAAAGGCCAAATTTACAAAGTTGTTTTCCCCATAAGTTTCGTATATCTCCTTTCCCTCATCCATTCCCCCCACCCCACCCATACCCTGTTCCCCTCCCATTCCTCCAGTTTCCCTTTTTTTTTTGAAAGGCCTTTTTTTGCCCCCAAAAACCCCATTAAAGAATTGGGGATTCGTATTCTTTTCCCCTTCTCTCTCTTTTCTCTCTTCTCTTTTTCCCCTTTTCCTTTCCTCTTCCTCTTGTCTCTTTCCACCCCTGAAAAGTCACAAAAATTTGGGTACGTATGCAAAATTAAACCTACATACCTAAAGAAATGCCTTTTAAAAAGAAGAAATAATCAATGAAATAAAAAGAAAAAAATAAAAAAGAAATAAATAATTTTAAATAAAAAAATTTAAAAGAAAAAACAAAGGAATAATTCATATCCATGAAATTTTGGGAAATTATTAAACTTCATTGAGGTAACAAAAAACTTTTCCAAATTTACCCCTAGAAAAAAATACTGAAAAAACGGGAAAAAGAAAAAAAAAAAGAAAGGAAGGAAGGGGAAAGGGGGAAGGAAGGGAAAAGGAAGGAAGGGAAAGGGAAGAAGGGAAAGGGGGAAGGGAAGGGAAAAAATTAAAAAAACAAGAAGATAAACAAAATGGAAAACAAAACCCGAGTCTCCCGGGGAATAAGTGAAAAAAAAAATTTTTAATTTTTTAGTTAGTTAGTTAGTTTTATATCTGAATTTTTTTAATCACCTTCTCTAAAGTCTTCTGGACACAATCCTCCCGTCTTACATTTCGTTTTGATTTCTTTTTTTATTTTCCTATTTCCATGTCTTTTGTGTTTTTTTTTTGTACTTATTCATTCATTTATTTTTTTTTGTTATATATTATGTAATACACATTTTTTTAAAAAATTTTTTTTTAAAAAGGGCAAATTACAAAGTTAGAGACAGACAGAAAAGGGGCTTTACTCTTGTAGTCTATAGAAGCGAAAAAAAAAAAAAAAAAAAAAAAAAAAAAAAGAAAAAAAAAACTTAAATTCTATTAACTAACTAACTAATTAAAAAATCTAATAACTACCTGCTTCAAACTGACTAACTACCTTATTACTACTTAACTAACAAATAATTAACTGTTCTTCACATTTTTTTTTTTTTTTTTTTCCACATTTTTTTTTTC
Organism: Conus canariensis; assembly: GCA_033310375.1. NCBI lineage: Eukaryota > Metazoa > Mollusca > Gastropoda > Neogastropoda > Conidae > Conus > Conus canariensis. The sequence continues at coordinate 2,725 of JAMYXO010000788.1, forward strand.
AAAATTTTTTTTTTTGGGGCCGGGTTCGAACCCGCAGCTTTTGGATGGGGGGGCCCCCTGAAGGCGTCCCTTTTCAGACGGATGTTTTTACCCACGCAAACAGCACCTTTCTACATTGAAAAAATTTTATGCCTTTGAATTTCCTTTTTGTTCCCCTAACCAGCGTAGTTCAAATTTTTCATTGTTTCCTACAAAATCTTTTCGTAGCCTTTTTAGGTCTCCGGCAATTTAGAAAGTATGCTGAACTCAGCACTCAACAGACGAAACCCCTTCAAAATGAGGCAAAGGAACCCCATTTCGTCGTCCTGAGCTTCAATACTATAAACCCATTTTTCCCTTCCGTCCCCAGCGTCCGCGTGTATGCAGAAAGTGCCCCCCTCCCGATAAACAGGATAACACTGTGAAACCAGAAAAGCCCAAGGGGAGACAAGGCAGCCTTTTTCTCCATCTGTTTATTTTTGCCAACCGCCCGTTTTTCTAGGTTGGGGGCCGACATAACAAATTTTTTTAAAATGATAAACATGTAGCTGACAAAATCACTTTTTGCCTGCTTCTTTTTTCCCATCTTTCTAAGCCCACTCAAAAAAATTTGAACGGCAAATCAACAGAAACTTTTTGGGCGCCAAAAAACACATTTACGAAGTGTCCATGACTCTGAGAAAATTGGGTGCAAAAACAGTTTTTGCATATGACTGTTAGAAAAAAAAAATCCCTAAAGGGCTTTTAACGGGAAATAATACAAAAAAAACGGGATTAAAAATCGATGCTTTACCAAAAGGAAAAACTAATGTTAGAACATCAAGCACATGTGGCACAGACACCCGCCTACTCCCCAAACAAAACCCTAAGTGCAGCAGAAACACAGAATCTTGTAAACCCAAAACATTCACACCCAAAAAAAGGAAAAACTATTGTGAAAAGAGGAAGACCTTGACCAATCCCTCTTTGGGGTTTTTGTGGCCAATTCAACCCCTCCCTTCTACCCGGACCCCAAAGATTTGATAAAGGGAAAATCCTCACTAACCCATTGTGACTGTTGTTTGTAAAGTTGTGAAGGGGACAAATTACTTAAGGGGTATTGACAGCCAAAGTTAAATTTTACAAAAAAGTTTTAAACCCCAAAGAGGGGGGATCCTTATCACGTTTAACATTTGAAAAGGGGCCAAATTTGGGGGGGGGGGGGTTAACAACGTTTTTTCCAAAAAAAGTTTCGTAACCCTGCCTCCCTCCTCACTCCATTCCCCCTAGCCCTCACCCAACCCGGTTCCCCATCCCATTTCCTCCATAGCCGTTTTTGTAAATGGGCCTTAAAAAGCCAAAACCCACATTAAAGAATTGGCTTTTTGTATTCTTCTCTCTCTCTCTCTCTCTCTCTCCCTTTTCCCTTTTATCTCCCCCGAAAAAGTCCAAATTGGAAAAACGAATGCAAAAAAATACCTACAAACCAAAAGGAAATGCCTTTAAGAAAGAAGAAAAAATAAATGAATATAAAAAAAAAAAGAAAAAAAGGTAAATAAGAAAATATAAGGGGGGGTGAATAAAAAAATGAGAAAAAACCCAAGGAAAAACATATCCCTTGGGAAGTTTTGGTTTTTTTAAAACCCCTTTTGGGGGAAAAAAAATTCTTTTCAAAATTATACCACTAGAACAAATACTGAAAAACGGAAAAAAGAAAGAAAAAAAAGGGAAAAGGAAAAGGAAAGGGAAGGGAAAGGGAAAAAGGGGAAAAGGAGGGAAGGGGAAAGGGAAAAGAATTAAAAAAAACAAGAGAGATAAACAAAATGGAAAAAAAAAAACCCCCCAAGTCTGCACGGTGAATAAGTGAAAAAAAAAAATTTATTAATTACTTAGTTAGTTAAATTAGTTCTATTATTCGTTTTTTAAAAACAAACCTTTTCATAACGTCTCAAGGCCCCATAATTTCCCCCCGTCTTACATTTTTTGTTTTTGATTTTTTTTCTTATCTTCCTATTTCCATGTCTTATGTGTTTTTTTTTTACTCTATTCATTCTTTTTTTTATTTTGCTTATATTTTAAAATTTGAAAAAACTTTTTAAAAAAACTTTTTAAAAGGACAATTACAAAGTTGAGCAGACAGGAAGGGGGGTCTTTATACTTAGTCTGTAGAAGCAAAAAAAAAAAAGAGATAAAGCTTATTCTCATTAACAACAAACTAATTAAATATTAAACTAACTACCTACTATAAACTGACTAATCCCTTACTTATACTAACTAAATAAAATAAATTTAAAGTTCTTCCCCCCAATTTTTTTTCTCCCATTTTTTTCTTCACATTTTTTCTTTGCTGGCCGGGGTCGAACCCCACTTTTTTGGATGGGTGGGGGGGTCTGAAGGGGTGCCTTTTCGAGGATGTCTTACCCAGCTAACAGAACCTATTCTACATTGAGAAATTTGCCTTATGAAGTTCCTTTTGTTCCTCCCAACAGTAGTCAAATATTATTGTTTTCCCACACAAGTCTGTTCATGCCCGTTGGGTCTCCAGGGAACTTTTGAAAGATGCTGAATCAGCACTGCAGAACAGACGCTTCCCCCTTAAAAAGGAAGGCAAAGAAAAACCCATTTTCGTCGTCCAGTTCAATACTATAACCGATTATTCCCTGTCCCTTCCCCCAAAACGTCCATGCTGTGATCGAAAGTGCCCCCCCAGATAAACAGGGATAACACTGTGAAACACAGAAAAGCCAAGGGGAGAAAGGCGGCCTTTTTGTCCCATCTGGTTTTTTTTTCCAACTCTGCCCCTTTTTTTCTATGGTGCTGATGCCGACAGTGAAAAAAATGTTTTACTGATAAACAAAGTAGCTGACAATAATCACGTTTGCCCCGCTTGTTCCCATCTTTCTATGGGGACTCAAATAATGAAGGCAAATCAACGGAAACTGTTTGGCGCCCTACCTTACTGAAATGTGCCGACTCTGAGAAAAAGTGGGTACAAAAACAGATTTGCATAACTGTTAGTGAAAAAAAAAACGAAGGTAGAACAGGAAAAAAATACAACAAACGTGAAATTTAAAATCGATGCATTTTTCCCAACACAGAGAAAACTAATGTTAGAACATCAGACATGGGCACAACAGGCCAGCCACTACAGAACTAAGTGCAGCAGCACAAGAAAATTGGTCAACAAAAAAATTCACCCCAAATAATGGGAACATTGTGGAAAAGAGGGAAGACCGAACCCCTCTCCCCTTTTGGGGTTTTGGGCCCAAGTTCAACCATCATCACCCGGATCAAAGATTTTTGTGAAGGAAATCCTCACTAGGGCCCAAAGTGACTGTTGTGTTGTAAAGTTGTGAATGGACATTTTTTGTGAATTTAAGCCAAGGTTTTTTTTCCCAAAAAGTTTAATCCCGTGTGGGGGTCCCGTCCGATGAACCCTTTTTAAAAAGGAATTTTTCAAATTGTTTAAAATAAGTTTCTTTTTTCCCCCCCCTCCTTTCCCCTTTTCCCCCCCCCCATACCCCTTTTCCCCCATTTCCCCCAGTGTTTTTTTTTTTTGAATAGGGGTTTAAAAAGCCTAACCACTTAAAAAAAATTTGGGTTTTTTTTTTATTCTTTCTTCTCTCTCTTTTTCCTTTTTCTCTCTCCCCTCTTTCCCTTTTTTTTTGTCTTGTTTTCCCCTTTTAAAAAACCCCAAATTTGGGAAAAGTAAGCCAAATTTAATTCCCCCACCTACTAAAAAAAGCCCCCCTTTAAAAAGGGGAAAAAAAAAAATCAATGAAAAAATTGAAAAAATAAAAAAAATAAAAAAATATATAAGAAAAAAAAAAAAAATGGGAAAAAAAGGGAAAAATTATATACCAGAGATTTTTTTGGGAATTAAATTTTAAAAATTTTTATTTGGGGTTAAAAAAGCCCTTTTCACAATTATACCACCCCGAACCCAAAAGAAAAAACGGAAAAAAAAAAAAGAAAGGGAAAAAAAAGGAAAGGAAAAGGGGAAAAAAGGGAAAGGAAAGGGGGAAAAGGAAAAAGGGGGAAAAAGGGGAAAGGAATTTGAATTTAAAAAAAACAAGAGAGAAAAAAAACAAAAAGGAAAAAAAAAACCCCCCAAATCTGCCCGGGTTTAAAAAAGGGAAAAAGAATTGTTTTAAAAATTTCTTTTGTTAATTTAAAATTAATTTATTATTTGAATTTTAATCATTTTTTCAAAAACTCTTACCCAAAAACCAAACCTCCCCGTTTTTTTTTTTGTTTGATTTCTTTCTTTTCTTTCCCATTTCCATGTCTTTTGTGTTTTTTGTTTGTACTTTTCCTTCCCCCTTTTTTTATTTTTTAAAATTTTATTATATGGTTTTTCCCCATTTTTTTAAAAACCTTTTTTAAAAAGGCAATTACAAAGAAAAAGACCCCCCAGGAAGAGGGTCTTTATATTTTCTTTGAAGCGAAAAAAAGGATAAAGTTTTTTTCATTTAACTAACTAATTAAATAAACTCAAAAACCCTCTATCAAACTGATCCAATTATTCTAATTAAAAAAACTAAAAATTAAAAGTTTTTCCCCCATTTTTTTTTCTAACATTTTTTTTTCCCTTTTTTTAATTTTTTTTTGTGGGCCGGGGTTCGAACCCCCAAACTTTTGGGTGGGTGGGGTCTGAAGGGTGCCCTTTTTTTGAGGTGTCTTACCCCCCTGTCCCCACACCCATTTAAATTTAGAAATTTATGCCCTTTTGAAGTTTACTTTTGTTTCCCCTAAACCGCGTGTTCCCCAAAAATTTAGTTGTTTTAAAACCAAATTTTTGTGTTTTGCCCGTTTGGAGTCTAGGCAACTTTAGAAAGAAATTTAATTTACATGCAGAAAGAAGTAACCCCTTCCCCCAAAAAGGCCCCCAAAAAAAACCCATTTTGTCGCCTGGTTCTCTTCCTTTTCCCGCCTTACTTACCCAAAACGTCCCGGCTTTTTGTATGCCGAAGGCCCCCCCCAGATAAACCCCCGGTAACACTGTTAAACACGAAGAAAAAGGGTAGACAAAAGGCCGCCTTTTGTTCCCTCGGGTTTTTTTTTTGCCAATTTGCCCGTGTGTTCTAGGTGCTGATGCCGACAGGAACAAATTGTTTATACTGATAAAAAAGTAGCTGACAATAATCATCGTTTGCCCTACTCTGTTTCCCAGTCTTTCTATGACACTCAAAATAATGAACGGCCCAAAACAACGTGAAACTGTTTGGCGCCAATACACAGTTAATGATAGTGTGCCAAGACTCTGAGAAAAAGTGGGTAGCAGAAACAGATTTGCATATGACGTTAGTGTAAAAAATACTGAAGGCTATGAACAGAAAATAATACAACAGAACGTGATTCAAATCGATGCATTTACCCAACACAGAGAAAACTAATGTTAGAACATCAAGCACATGTGGCACAGACAGCGCCTAGCTCACTACAGAAGCTAATGTGCAGCAGCACACAGAATCTTGTCAACAAAAACATTCACACACAAATAAATGGCAACTATTTTGGAAAGAGGGGAAGACCTTGACCAATCTCCTCTGTGTTTGTGGCCAAGTTCAACACATCATTCTACCCGGATCAAAGATGTTGTGAAGGAAAAACCTCACTAGGACCCATTGTGACTGTTGTGTTGTAAAGTTGTGAAGTGGACTATTACTATGTGTGATTGACAGCCAAAGATTAGTTACAAATATGTTTAATACCACAGTGGGATCCATGTCACGATGAACATTTGTAAAAGGCCAAATGTACAACGTTTTTTCCCCATAAGTTTCGTAATATCTGCCTCCCACTCACTCCATTCCCCTAGCCCTCACCCATACCCTGTTCCCCATCCCATTCCTCCATAGTCCGTTTTTTGGGGAATAGGCCTTAATAGCCTAAACCACATTAAAGAATTGGCAATTCGTAATTCATTCTCTCTCTCTCTCTCTCTCTCTCTCTCTCTCTCTCTCTCTCTCTTTTCTCTCTCTGTCTCTCACTCTCTGAAAAGTCACAAATTGGATACGTATGCAAATTAATACCTACATACCTAAAGAAAAATGGCCCTTTTGAAATGAAGAAATAATCAATGAATTATTAAAGAAAAAGATAAATAAGTAAATAAGTATATAAGTAAAATAAATAAATGAGAAAAAAACAAGGAATAATTCTATACCATTGAAGATTTGGTGAATTATTAAAACTTTATTGAGGATAACAAAGACGTTTTCACAATTTTACCACTAGAACAAAACTAAAAGAAAAAAACGAAAAGAAAGAAAAGAAAGGAAGAAGAAGGAAGGAAGGAAGGAAGGAAGGAAGGAAGGAAGGAGGAAGGGAAAGGAAAAGAATTAAAAAAGCAAGAGAGATAAAAAAAATGGAAAACAAAACCCCGAAATCTGCACGGTGAATAAGGTGAAAAAGAATTGATTAATTACTTAGTTAGTTAGTTAGTTTTTATTATTCTGAATTTATAATCACTTCTCATACGTCTTCATGGCACATCAATCCTCCTGTCTTACATTTCGTTTGAAATTTCTTTCCTTTAACTTCCTATTTCCATGTCTTATGTTTTTTTTGTTTGTACTCTAATTATTCATTTATTTTATTTTTTCTTTATTATATATATATATGTTTTATACACATTTTTAAAAACTTTTTTTAAAAGGACAATTACAAAGTTAGAGACAGACAGAAGGGGTCTTTACTACTTTTAGTCTAGTAGAAGCGAAAAAAAAAAAGATAAAGCTTATTCTCATTAACTAACTAACTAATTAAATATCTAACTAACTACCTAGCTATCAAACTGACTAACTACCTTACTTACTACTTAACTAACTAAATAATTAACTGTTCTTCACATTTTTTTTTCTCCACATTTTTTTTTCTCCACATTATTTTTTCTACATTTTTTCTTTGCTGGGCCGGGATTCGAACCCGCAGCTTTTGGATGGGTGGGCGTCTGAAGGCGTGCCTTTTCAGACGGATGTCTTACCCCACTGCTAACAGACACCTATTCTACATTGAGAAATTTATGCCTTATGAAGTTCACTTTTGTTCCTCCCTAACCAGCAGCTAGTTCAAATATTCAGTTGTTTCCTACACAAGTCTGTTCGTATGCCTGTTAGGAGTCTCCAGGCAACTTTAGAAAGTATGCTGAACTCAGCACTGCAGAACATGACGCTATCCCCGTTCAAAACTGAAGGCAAAGGAAACCACATTGTCGTCGTCCTGAGCTTCAATACTATAACCGATTATTCCCTGTCACGTTACTACCAAGCGTCCATGCTGTGTATGCAGAAAGTGCCCCCTCCAGATAAACAGGGATAACACTGTGAAACACAGAAGAAGCCAAGGGTAGACAAGGCAGCCTTTTCGTCTCCATCTGGTTTATTTTTGCCAACTCTGCCCAGTGTGTTCTATGGTGCTGATGCCGACAGTGAACAAATTGTTTATACTGATAAACATGTAGCTGACAATAATCATCGTTTGCCTGCTTCTGTTTCCCAGTCTTTCTATGACACTCAAAATAATGAACGGCAAATCAACGTGAAACTGTTTGGCGCCAATACACAGTTACTGATAGTGTGCCATGACTCTGAGAAAAAGTGGGTAGCAGAAAACAGATTTGCATATGACTGTTAGTGTAAAAAAATACTGAAGGCTATGAACAGGAAATAATACAACAGAACGTGATTCAAAATCGATGCATTTACCCAACACAGAGAAAACTAATGTTAGAACATCAAGCACATGTGGCACAGACAGCGCCTAGCTCACTACAGAAGCTAATGTGCAGCAGCACACAGAATCTTGTCAACAAAACATTCACACACAAATAATGGCAACTATTGTGGAAAGAGGAAGACCTTGACCAATCTCCTCTGTGTTTGTGGCCAAGTTCAACACATCACTTCTACCCGGATCAAAGATGTTGTGAAGGAAATCCTCACTAGGACCCATTGTGACTGTTGTGTTGTAAAGTTGTGAAGTGGACTATTACTATGTGTGATTGACAGCCAAAGATTAGTTACAAATATGTTTAATACCACGATGTGGGATCCATGTCACGATGAACATTTGTAAAGGCCAATTGTACAACGTTGTTTCCACATAAGTTTCGTATATCTGCCTCCCTCCTCACTCCATTCCCCCTAGCCCTCACCCATACCCTGTTCCCCCATCCCATTCCTCCATAGTCCGTTTTTTTGTGAATAGGCCTTAATAGCCTAAACCACATTAAAGAATTGGCATTCGTATTCATTCTCTCTCTCTCTCTCTCTCTCTCTCTCTCTCTCTCTCTCTCTCTCTCTCTCTCTCTCTCTTCTCTGTCTCTGTCTCTCACTCTCTGAAAAGTCACAAATTGGATACGTATGCAAATTAATACCTACATACCTAAAGAAATGCCTTTAGAAATGAAGAAATAATCAATGAATATATAAAGAAAAAGATAAATAAGTAAATAAGTATATAAGTAAATAAATAAATGAGAAAAAACAAGGAATAATTCATATACCATGAAGATTTTGGTGAATTATTAAAACTTCATTGAGGATAACAAAGACGTTTTCACAATTATACCACTAGAACAAATACTGAAAAAACGGAAGAAGAAAGAAAGAAAGAAAGGAAAGGAAGGAAGAGAAGGAAGGAAGGAAGGAAGGAAGGAAGGAGGAAGGGAAGGAATAGAATTAAAAAAGCAAGAGAGATAAACAAAATGGAAAACAAAACCCCGAAGTCTGCACGGTGAATAAGTGAAAAAAGAATTGATTAATTACTTAGTTAGTTAGTTAGTTCTATTATTCTGAATTTATAATCACCTTCTCATAACGTCTTCATGGCACATCAATCCTCCCTGTCTTACATTTCGTTCTGATTTCTTTCTTTATCTTCCTATTTCCATGTCTTATGTGTTTTTTGTTTGTACTCTATTCATTCATTATTTTATTTTGCTTATATATATATATATATGTATATACACATTTTTAAAAACTTTTTTTAAAAGGACAATTACAAAGTTAGAGACAGACAGGAAGAGGGTCTTTACTACTTGTAGTCTAGTAGAAGCGAAAAAAAGAGATAAAGCTTATTCTCATTAACTAACTAACTAATTAAATATCTAACTAACTACCTAGCTATCAAACTGACTAACTACCTTACTTACTACTTAACTAACTAAATAATTAACTGTTCTTCACATTTTTTTTTCTCCACATTTTTTTTTCTCCACATTATTTTTTCTTCACATTTTTTCTTTGCTGGGCCGGGATTCGAACCCGCAGCTTTTGGATGGGTGGGCGTCTGAAGGCGTGCCTTTTCAGACGGATGTCTTACCCCACTGCTAACAGACACCTATTCTACATTGAGAAATTTATGCCTTATGAAGTTCACTTTTGTTCCTCCCTAACCAGCAGCTAGTTCAAATATTCAGTTGTTTCCTACACAAGTCTGTTCGTATGCCTGTTAGGAGTCTCCAGGCAACTTTAGAAAGTATGCTGAACTCAGCACTGCAGAACATGACGCTATCCCCGTTCAAAACTGAAGGCAAAGGAAACCACATTGTCGTCGTCCTGAGCTTCAATACTATAACCGATTATTCCCTGTCACGTTACTACCAGACGTCCATGCTGTGTATGCAGAAAGTGCCCCCTCCAGATAAACAGGGATAACACTGTGAAACACAGAAGAAGCCAAGGGTAGACAAGGCAGCCTTTTCGTCTCCATCTGGTTTATTTTTGCCAACTCTGCCCAGTGTGTTCTATGGTGCTGATGCCGACAGTGAACAAATTGTTTATACTGATAAACATGTAGCTGACAATAATCATCGTTTGCCTGCTTCTGTTTCCCAGTCTTTCTATGACACTCAAAATAATGAACGGCAAATCAACGTGAAACTGTTTGGCGCCAATACACAGTTACTGATAGTGTGCCATGACTCTGAGAAAAAGTGGGTAGCAGAAACAGATTTGCATATGACTGTTAGTGTAAAAAATACTGAAGGCTATGAACAGGAAATAATACAACAGAACGTGATTCAAAATCGATGCATTTACCCAACACAGAGAAAACTAATGTTAGAACATCAAGCACATGTGGCACAGACAGCGCCTAGCTCACTACAGAAGCTAATGTGCAGCAGCACACAGAATCTTGTCAACAAAACATTCACACACAAATAATGGCAACTATTGTGGAAAGAGGGAAGACCTTGACCAATCTCCTCTGTGTTTGTGGCCAAGTTCAACACATCACTTCTACCCGGATCAAAGATGTTGTGAAGGAAATCCTCACTAGGACCCATTGTGACTGTTGTGTTGTAAAGTTGTGAAGTGGACTATTACTATGTGTGATTGACAGCCAAAGATTAGTTACAAATATGTTTAATACCACGATGTGGGATCCATGTCACGATGAACATTTGTAAAGGCCAATTGTACAACGTTGTTTCCACATAAGTTTCGTATATCTGCCTCCCTACTCACTCCATTCCCCCTAGCCCTCACCCATACCCTGTTCCCCCATCCCATTCCTCCATAGTCCGTTTTTTTTGGAATAGGCCTTAATAGCCTAAACCACATTAAAGAATTGGCATTCGTATTCCTCTCTCATCTCTCCTCTCTCTCTCTCTCTCTCTCTCTCTCTCTCTCTCTCTCTTCTCTGTCTCTGTCTCTCACTCTCTGAAAAGTCACAAATTGGATACGTATGCAAATTAATACCTACATACCTAAAGAAATGCCTTTAGAAATGAAGAAATAATCAATGAATATATAAAGAAAAAGATAAATAAGTAAATAAGTATATAAGTAAATAAATAAATGAGAAAAAACAAGGAATAATTCATATACCATGAAGATTTTGGTGAATTATTAAAACTTCATTGAGGATAACAAAGACGTTTTCACAATTATACCACTAGAACAAATACTGAAAAAACGGAAGAAAGAAAGAAAGAAAGAAGGAAGGAAGGAAGGAAGGAAGGAAGGAAGGAAGGAGGAAGGAAGGAGGAATAGAATTAAAAAAGCAAGAGAGATAAACAAAATGGAAAACAAAACCCCGAAGTCTGCACGGTGAATAAGTGAAAAAAGAATTGATTAATTACTTAGTTAGTTAGTTAGTTCTATTATTCTGAATTTATAATCACCTTCTCATAACGTCTTCATGGCACATCAATCCTCCCTGTCTTACATTTCGTTCTGATTTCTTTCTTTATCTTCCTATTTCCATGTCTTATGTGTTTTTTTTTTGTACTCTATTCATTCATTTATTTTATTTTGCTTATATATATATATATGTATATACACATTTTTAAAAACTTTTTTTAAAAGGACAATTACAAAGTTAGAGACAGACAGGAAGAGGGTCTTTACTACTTGTAGTCTGGTAGAAGCGAAAAAAAAAGAGATAAAGCTTATTCTCATTAACTAACTAACTAATTAAATATCTAACTAACTACCTAGCTATCAAACTGACTAACTACCTTACTTACTACTTAACTAACTAAATAATTAACTGTTCTTCACATTTTTTTTTCTCCACATTTTTTCTCTTTTTTTTCTTCACATTTTTTCTTTGCTGGGCCGGGATTCGAACCCGCAGCTTTTGGATGGGTGGGCGTCTGAAGGCGTGCCTTTTCAGACGGATGTCTTACCCCACTGCTAACAGACACCTATTCTACATTGAGAAATTTATGCCTTATGAAGTTCACTTTTGTTCCTCCCTAACCAGCAGCTAGTTCAAATATTCAGTTGTTTCCTACACAAGTCTGTTCGTATGCCTGTTAGGAGTCTCCAGGCAACTTTAGAAAGTATGCTGAACTCAGCACTGCAGAACATGACGCTATCCCCGTTCAAAACTGAAGGCAAAGGAAACCACATTGTCGTCGTCCTGAGCTTCAATACTATAACCGATTATTCCCTGTCACGTTACTACCAGAGCGTCCATGCTGTGTATGCAGAAAGTGCCCCCTCCAGATAAACAGGGATAACACTGTGAAACACAGAAGAAGCCAAGGGTAGACAAGGCAGCCTTTTCGTCTCCATCTGGTTTATTTTTGCCAACTCTGCCCAGTGTGTTCTATGGTGCTGATGCCGACAGTGAACAAATTGTTTATACTGATAAACATGTAGCTGACAATAATCATCGTTTGCCTGCTTCTGTTTCCCAGTCTTTCTATGACACTCAAAATAATGAACGGCAAATCAACGTGAAACTGTTTGGCGCCAATACACAGTTACTGATAGTGTGCCATGACTCTGAGAAAAAGTGGGTAGCAGAAACAGATTTGCATATGACTGTTAGTGTAAAAAATACTGAAGGCTATGAACAGGAAATAATACAACAGAACGTGATTCAAAATCGATGCATTTACCCAACACAGAGAAAACTAATGTTAGAACATCAAGCACATGTGGCACAGACAGCGCCTAGCTCACTACAGAAGCTAATGTGCAGCAGCACACAGAATCTTGTCAACAAAACATTCACACACAAATAATGGCAACTATTGTGGAAAGAGGGAAGACCTTGACCAATCTCCTCTGTGTTTGTGGCCAAGTTCAACACATCACTTCTACCCGGATCAAAGATGTTGTGAAGGAAATCCTCACTAGGACCCATTGTGACTGTTGTGTTGTAAAGTTGTGAAGTGGACTATTACTATGTGTGATTGACAGCCAAAGATTAGTTACAAATATGTTTAATACCACGATGTGGGATCCATGTCACGATGAACATTTGTAAAGGCCAATTGTACAACGTTGTTTCCACATAAGTTTCGTATATCTGCCTCCCTCCTCACTCCATTCCCCCTAGCCCTCACCCATACCCTGTTCCCCCATCCCATTCCTCCATAGTCCGTTTTTTTGTGAATAGGCCTTAATAGCCTAAACCACATTAAAGAATTGGCATTCGTATTCATTCTCTCTCTCTCTCTCTCTCTCTCTCTCTCTCTCTCTCTTCTCTTCTCTCTCTTCTCTGTCTCTCACTCTCTGAAAAGTCACAAATTGGATACGTATGCAAATTAATACCTACATACCTAAAGAAATGCCTTTAGAAATGAAGAAATAATCAATGAATATATAAAGAAAAAGATAAATAAGTAAATAAGTATATAAGTAAATAAATAAATGAGAAAAAAACAAGGAATAATTCATATACCATGAAGATTTTGGTGAATTATTAAAAACTTCATTGAGGATAACAAAGACGTTTTCACAATTATACCACTAGAACAAATACTGAAAAAACGGAAGAAGAAAGAAAGAAAGAAAGGAAGGAAGGAAGGAAGGAAGGAAGAGGAAGGAAGGAAGGAGGAAGGGAAGGAATAGAATTAAAAAAGCAAGAGAGATAAACAAAATGGAAAACAAAACCCCGAAGTCTGCACGGTGAATAAGTGAAAAAAGAATTGATTAATTACTTAGTTAGTTAGTTAGTTCTATTATTCTGAATTTATAATCACCTTCTCATAACGTCTTCATGGCACATCAATCCTCCCTGTCTTACATTTCGTTCTGATTTCTTTCTTTATCTTCCTATTTCCATGTCTTATGTGTTTTTTGTTTGTACTCTATTCATTCATTTATTTTATTTTGCTTATATATATATATGTATATACACATTTTTAAAAACTTTTTTTAAAGGACAATTACAAAGTTAGAGACAGACAGGAAGAGGGTCTTTACTACTTGTAGTCTAGTAGAAGCGAAAAAAAAGAGATAAAGCTTATTCTCATTAACTAACTAACTAATTAAATATCTAACTAACTACCTAGCTATCAAACTGACTAACTACCTTACTTACTACTTAACTAACTAAATAATTAACTGTTCTTCACATTTTTTTTTCTCCACATTTTTTTTTCTCCACATTTTTTTCTTCACATTTTTTCTTTGCTGGGCCGGGATTCGAACCCGCAGCTTTTGGATGGGTGGGCGTCTGAAGGCGTGCCTTTTCAGACGGATGTCTTACCCCACTGCTAACAGACACCTATTCTACATTGAGAAATTTATGCCTTATGAAGTTCACTTTTGTTCCTCCCTAACCAGCAGCTAGTTCAAATATTCAGTTGTTTCCTACACAAGTCTGTTCGTATGCCTGTTAGGAGTCTCCAGGCAACTTTAGAAAGTATGCTGAACTCAGCACTGCAGAACATGACGCTATCCCCGTTCAAAACTGAAGGCAAAGGAAACCACATTGTCGTCGTCCTGAGCTTCAATACTATAACCGATTATTCCCTGTCACGTTACTACCAGAGCGTCCATGCTGTGTATGCAGAAAGTGCCCCCTCCAGATAAACAGGGATAACACTGTGAAACACAGAAGAAGCCAAGGGTAGACAAGGCAGCCTTTTCGTCTCCATCTGGTTTATTTTTGCCAACTCTGCCCAGTGTGTTCTATGGTGCTGATGCCGACAGTGAACAAATTGTTTATACTGATAAACATGTAGCTGACAATAATCATCGTTTGCCTGCTTCTGTTTCCCAGTCTTTCTATGACACTCAAAATAATGAACGGCAAATCAACGTGAAACTGTTTGGCGCCAATACACAGTTACTGATAGTGTGCCATGACTCTGAGAAAAAGTGGGTAGCAGAAACAGATTTGCATATGACTGTTAGTGTAAAAAAAAACTTTAAGGTTTTGAACAAGGAAAATAATAAAAAAAGAACGTGATTCAAAATTTTGGGTGCATTTACCCAAAAGGGAAAACTAATGTTAGAACATCCCAAACACATGTTGGGGACAGACAGCGCCTAGTCATTTCAGAAGTAATGTGCAGCAGCAACAGGAAACTTGTCAACAAAACATTCCCCACACAAATAATGGCAACTATTGTGGGGAAAAAAAAAATTGTTTAAATTTAAATTATTTTGTTGGGTTATTCTTTTAAAATTTTAAATTTTTATAATCACCTTCTCAAAACCCGTTTTCTTGGCACATCAATCCCTCCCTGTCTTACTTTTGGTTTGATTTTTTTTTTTCCTTTATCTTCCTATTTCCATGTCTTATGTGTTTTTTGTTTGTACTCATTCATTCATTTATTTTATTTGCTTATATATATATTTTATAGAATATAAACATTTTTAAAAACTTTTTTTTAAAATGGACAATTTTTACCAAATGTTAGACGGGTGGTGGGGTCCGGGGACGCGGCTGGACAAGAAAGGAAGGAGGGTCTTTACTATATTGAGTTTTTTATCTTGTAGAAGCACGTAAAAAAAGAGATAAAGCTTTATTCTCATTATAAATACAATCTAAAAACAAATAAATCTAATTAGAATTATCAACTAACCACCTAGCTAATTCAAACTGACTAACTACTTACTTACTTCTTAACTAACCTCCCATATAATTATATGTTATTCCACATTTTTTTTTTTCTCCTACATTTTATTTTTTTTCTCCACATATATACTTATTTATGTTTCTTTTTCTTCAAATTTTTTTTTTCTTTGCTGGGCCTGGATTCGAAACCCGCATGTAGCTTTGGGATGGGGTATGGCGTATGAAAAGGCGTTTTTTATATTTTTTTTGACTTTTCAGAAGGATGTATGCAAACCAATACGCACCTTATACCAGAACACCTTTTATTCTTTGGGAATTTTGATGCCTTTATGTACGTTTCCTCAATTGTGTTCCTCCCTAACCTCAGCAGCTAGTTCAAATATTCGTTGTTTCCTACACAAGTCTGTTTCGCTATTGCCTGTTAGGAGTCTCCTGGAAACTTTTTTGGAAAAGTTTACGCTGATACTCACAGCACTGCAGAACATGGACCGCTATCCACGTTCAAAAACATCACCTACAACACACCCGACCAAGCGCTTGACCCCCCGCACCCCCACTACCCCATATCACCCCATCCCAACATCCAAATCCCCTCCATCAACCACACCCCACACACCCACCCACTACACTGACGACCCCAACACATCCCACCCCCCTCCAATGAAGACCCATAAGGTAACCAACATTGTCGTACGCCCACCTTCTTCCCGTTTTTCATAGGCTTCAATAACTATAAACCGATTATCCCTGGAAACGTTATTATCCACAGCGTCCATTGCTGTTGTATTCTGCAAGAAACGTGACCACCTCTAGATAAAACAGGGATATTAAACAACCTGTGAAACACAGAAGAATCCAAGGGTTGGATACATGGCAGCCCTTTTTCGTCTCCATTTTTCTGGTTTATTTTTCTCGCAAACTCTGCACCCACCAGTGGGTTCTATGGTAGCTGGATGTCTTCTACGACAGTGAAAATAAATTGTTGATTATGAGAATAAAACATGTAGCTTGACAATAATTTCATAGTTTGCATGATTATGTTTCCCCTGTTCTTTCTATCTTATTTGTTTGGGATTGTCGTTTTTTCGCTTCTATTTCGGGTGGGTAGGGTTTGTGCTGTTTATGGTTTTTGTTTTGTTGTTGGTGTCGTTTGTGTGTTTCGTGTGTCTCGGTTGGGGTGGGGGTGTGATCGTTGGTTTTTTTCTTCTTTGTTTTCGGGGTTGTTGCTGTGTTTGATGGTTTTTTTTTTGTATTTTTATATTTGTTTTTCTTTGTTTTTTCTGTTTCTGGTTTTTTGATTTGTCGTTTTTTCGATTTTTGGTTTTTTGATTATAGGGTATTTTTTTGTATATGATTTTGGGATTTTTCTTTTGTTTTGTGTTCGTTTGACGGTTTTTATGTTTTTTCTGTTTATGTTTTTATTTTGTTTTTATGTTTATTTTTGGTGGTGAATCTTTTCTTTTTCGTTTGGTTTTTTTTGGTTTTTTGTTTTTTTCTTGATTTTTTGTTTGTTGTTCTTGTTTTTGTTTTTTTTTTTTTGTGGTTTTGGTGTTTATTCTTTTTAGTGTTGTTTTCGTTTTTTTGTATTGCTTGGAGGGTTCTTTGTTTGTTTTTAGGTCTGGTTTTGTTGTTTTTTTTTGTGTATTTGGTTTTGTTTCTTTTTTTTTTTTTTTTTGATTGGGGCTCTTGTTGTTTTCTGTTCTTTTTGACACTCAAAATAATGAACGGCAAACTCACATAGTGAAAAACTGTTTGGCGCCATTTATATTCTAATTTTTACACATGTTACATGATAGTGTGCACTTGACTTATGAGAAAAAAAAAAGTGGGGTTTAGCAAGAAACTGATTTTGCCTATGACCTGTTAGTGTTTTTTTATCGTTTTATGTAAAAAAAATTACTGTAGGCTTTGAACAGGAAATAATACAACAGGAACCCGTGATTCATAATTTCGATGCATTTAACCCAACAAGAGAGAAGGAAAACTAATGGTTATTAGAACATCAAGAAACATGTGGCACATGGACAGCGCCTAGGCTCAATAAAGACACAGCTAATGTGCAGCAGCACACTGAATCTTGTCAACAAATTACCATTCAACACAAATAAATGGATACGTATCTGTTGGGGGGGGAAAGAGGGAATAGTCATTGAAACACAATCTCCTCTGTGTTTTGTGGCCAAGGTATACACGTCTCTTCTACCACGGATCCAAAGATCCATGGGGTTGTGAAGGAAATCTACACTAGGACCCATTGTGGTCTCTGTTTAAGTGTTGTAGACGTTTGTGGATTATTATGGGTGGAATATTACTATGTGTGTATTGACAAGCCTAAGATATTAGTTACAAATATGCTTTATACAAACGATGTGGGGTTCTTGTCACGCTTGTTTAAATTTTGTATAGGACAAGGGTTATTCGAGCTCAGGATGGGGGAGGCATAATTTGTTTGCGTATAGCTGACGTGAACAAGGCCGCTTAATACAATTAACCATCTGCACAGATCAAACAGATAAAAGGGGCACCCTGCCCAAGGAAGAATGTTGGAAGTCTTTGGGGGGTTCTATAATGTGGAAAGAAGGGGGGGGAGGGTTGGGGAATCGAAAGTTTAATAATAAGGTTTGGTATGGGGAATGGAGTTGGATCGGAGAGAGTAAAACGAGAGAGTAAGCAGAGAGAAGCAGAGAGAGTACAGCACGAGAATGAGAACGCGAAGAGCCAGATGACGATGTCGCCATATAGATCATATCAACATCGCTATACGCGCAGATCAAAACTATCACTGGCTCTCTCTAGCTGTAAAGGTGATATTTTGGCGTGAAGGAAGTGCATTTGTCTTGTACAGTGATATGTTACACTAATGTTTCGGCAGTTAGATTGGTTGTTGTTTGTTTCGTTTTGTTGTTTGTTTTTGATTGGTTGTTGTGTTTGTTTATGTGTTTGTTCGTGTTTGCGTGTGGATAGGGGTTGTCGTAGGGCGGTTTATAAAGTAAAATAATAAAAACGGGGGGGGTAAATTAAATTAAAATTATTAATTGCGAGAGAAAAGGGAATAAAAAAAACAAGGAATTATTAATATACCATTGTACGATTGAAGAAGAATTTTTTGGTTGTGAATTTAACTGTTGGTCGTGAATTATTTTTAAAAACTTCCATTGCAGGATAACAAAAGAAACACCCGCTGGGACACGGGCCCCAGCCTCCTAACACACACCATAGCGTTTTTCTAAACAATATTCATCTACAAATTATACCATAGAACAAATACTGAATAAAAAGGAAAGGGGAGAAAGAAGAAAGAAAGGGGAAAAAAGAAAGGACGGGAAAGGAAAGGAGGAGGGGGGAAAAAAGGAAAGGAAGGACAGGAGGCAAGGGAAGGGAATAGAAAATTAAAAAAGCAAAAGTGAGATGATATAAACAAAATGGGGGAAAACAAAACACACGATGGATCTGCACAGGTGAATAAAGTCGGAAAAAAAAAAATGATCCACGTATATCAACTTTGAATTAATTATTAGTTTGAAGTTAGTTAGTTCTTTTATTCTGAATTTATAATAACCTTTTCTACATAACGTCTTTCATTGGCTCATCATCTCCCATGTCTTAATTTCCGTTCTGATTTTCATTTCTTTATCTTTCCTATTTCACATGTCTTCATGTGTTTTTTGTTTGTAACTCTATTTTCATTCATTTATTTTTATTTTGCTTTATATATATATATATGTTATATTACCATCTTTTAAAAAATTTTTTTAAAAGCGACAATTTGACCCAAAGTACTAGAAGACAGCCAGGAACGAGGGCTCTTTACTAATTGTTAGTCTAGTAGATAGAAGCGAAAAAAAAGAGATAAAGCATATTCCTTTATTAAAAACCCAAAAACCCCTAAAATTTTAAAAATCCCAAAAAAACCTTTGCTTTTTCAAACTGACTAACCTTTCCCTTTTTTCTACTTAACCCCCCCTAAAAATTAACTGTTCTTCACCTTTTTTTTCTCCCAAAATTTTTTTTTTTTTTTTTTTTTTCTTCACATTTTTTTTTTTGCTGGGCCGGGAAATTTTTAAACCCCCACTTTTGGATGGGGTGGGGTCCCCCAAAAGGGGGGGCCTTTTCAGAAGGATTCCCCTTTCCCCCCCTAACGGAACCCCTATTCTTCATTGAGAAAAATTTTTTCCTTAAGAAAATTTTTTAAAATTTTTTTTTCCCCCCTTTTAAACCCCCCCCTAGTTCAAATATTAAATTGTTTTCCCAAAAAAAGTCTGTTTCCTATCCTGTTAGGAAAAACCCCCGGGAAATTTTTTTAAAAAAAAAGCTGAACTCCGCAAAGCCCGAACATGGGCGCCTTAAAAACCCCTTCAAAACCCGAAGGAAAAAGGAAAACCCCTTTTTTTTTTTTCCCTCCTTTTCTTCCCAAAACTAAAAAACCCTTTTTTTTTCCCCGCCCTTCACCAAAACCCTTTCTGGGGTATGCAAAAATGCCCCCCCCAATTTAAAAGGGAAAAACACTGTGAAAAAACCCGAAAAAGCCAAAAAGGGGGGGGCAAAAGGGAGCCTTTTTTTTTTTCCTCTTTTTTTTTTTGCCCCAAAAATGCCCGTTTTTTTAAAGGGCGATGGGGCCCCAGTGGGGAAAAAAATTGGGTTTTTTTTCTGGGGAAAAATGTAGCTGCAAAAAAATTTTTGTTTTTTTTGCTTCCCGTTTTCCCCGTCTTTCTTTGAACTCAAAATAAAGAAAAAAAATCAAACTTTTAAAAATGTTTGGCGGCCCCAAAAAACAGTTTTTTGATAAATTTTCCAAGACTCGGGGGAAAAAAATGGGTAAAAGAAACAGATTTGCATATGACTGTTTTAGTTTTTAAAAAATTTTCTGAAGGCAAAAAAAAAGGAAAAAATTTCAAAAAGAAGTGGGGGCCCCCCCCCCAAAAACGAATTTAACCCCCAAAAAAAAAAAACTAAAGTTGAAATCCCCCCCCCCATGTGGGAAGACCCGCGCCCCAGCCACTAAAAGAAGTAATGTGCCCGCAGCACACAAATTTGTCCCCAAAAAAACTTCCCCACAAAAATAATGGGAAAAATTGTTGGGAAAGAGGGGAAAACCTTTAAAACCCAAAAACCCCTGTGTTTGTGGCCCCAAAATTCCCAACCAAAAAATTTTTAAAAAAAATTTTTTTTAAACCCCGGGTTTTAAAGAAGTTTGGGGAAGGAAATCCCACTAGGACCCATTTTTAAAAGTTTTTTTGAAAAATTTTTGGAATGGACTTTTTACTATTTTGGATTGACACCAAAAGATTAGTTACAAATTTTTTTTTTAAAAAACCACGATGGGGGCCCTGTCCCCCAAAGAACTTTGAAAAAAGGCCCCAAATTTTAAAAACGTTTTTCCACAAAGTTTCGTATATCTGCCTCCCCCCCACTCCTTTCCCCCCCACCCCACCCTTTTCCCTTTCCCCCCCCCCATTCCCCCCTGGGGCCCCTTTTTTTTTTGAATAGGCCTTAATACCTAAACCACATTAAAGAATTGGCATTCGTATTCATTCTCTCTCCCCTCTCCCCTCCCCTTCTCCCCTCTCTCCCCCTTTTTCCCCTCCCACCCCTCTCTCCCCCCTTTTGCCCTTTCCTCACCTCGGGAAAAAAATCAAAAATTTGGGGAAAAGAAAAAAATTTAAAAACCCTTTTCATCCCCAAAAAAAACCCTTTTTGGAAAAGAAGAAAAAATCAATGAATTAAAAAAAAAAGAAAAAAAATAAAAAAATAAAAAAAAATAAATAAATAAATGAAAAAAAACCCCAAAGGGAAAAATTCATAACCAGGGGAAAGTTTTGGGGGAAAAATTTTTAAAACTTAAATTTAGGATAAAAAAGCCCCTTTTTAAAATTTATACCACTAAACAAATCCCCGAAAAAACGGAAGAAGAAAAAGAAAAAAAAAAAGGGGAAAGGGGAAGGGGAAAGGGAAAAGGGAAAAAGGGAAAAGGGAAAAGGGAAAAAAGGGGGAAAGGGGAAAGGGGAAAAAATTAAAAAAGAAAAGGGGGTAAAAAAAAGGGAAAAAAAAACCCCCCAACCCGCACGGTAAAATTTTTTAAAAAAGAATTTTTTTTAATTTTTCTTTTTTTTTGTTTTTTTAAAATTAAAAATTTTTTCTAAATTTTTTAAAATTTTACCTTCTCATAACCCCTTCATGGCAATCAATCCCCCCCGTCTTACATTTCGTTCGGGATTTCTTTTTTTTTTTTTCCCTTTTTTCCCTGTCTTAGTGTTTTTTTTTTTTTATCTATTCTTTCCCAATTTTTTTTTAAAATTTTTTTTTTAAAATAAAAATGTAATTTCCCCTTTTTTAAAAAATTTTTTTTAAAGGAAAAAAAAAAAATTTTTGAGCAGACAGGAAGGGGGGCTTTACTACTTGTAGGGAAAACGAAAAAAAAAAAAAAATTTTAATTTTCATTAACTAACTTTTTAAAAAACTAACTAACTACCTACTATCAAACTGACAACTACCTTTTTTAAACTTAACAAAAATAAATAATTAACTGTTTTTTCACATTTTTTTTTTTTCCCCCCTTTTTTTTTCCCCCCCACATTTTTTTTTTCCTTTTTTTTCCGGGGGCCGGGGGTTTAAACCCCCCCCGTTTTTTGGGTGGGGGGGCGTCTGAAGGGGTTTTTTTTAACGGATGTCTTCCCCCGGGGGTAACGACACCTTTTCTACTTTTAAAAATTTTTTTTCCTTATGAAGTTCACTTTTGTTCCCCCCAAAAACCAAAACAGCTAGTTCAAATATTCAGTTTTTTTCCTAAACAAGCCCCTTTTTGTAGGGGTGTTAGGGTCTCCGGGCAATTTTTAGAAATTTATGCTGAATCAGCACTCAGAACATGCCCCCTATCCCCTTTTTAAAACGAAGGCAAAGGAAACCACTTTGGGGCCCTCTTTCCTGAGCTTAAATACTAAAAACCGATTTTTCCCCCGCCCCCGCCCCCGTCGCGCCCCCTGCTGTGTATGCAGAAAGTCCCCCCCTCCAGAAAAAAGGGATAACCTGTGAAACACGAAGAACCCAAAGGGGGAAAAAAGGGGCCCCCCTTTTTGTCTCCCCCTGGTTTTTTTTTTTCCAACCTCCCGGGGGGGTTTTTTTGGGCTGATGCCGAAAAGTGAACAAATTGTTTAAAATTGGGTAAAAAAAAACCCCCCAAAAATCATCTTTGGGGGCCCGCTTCTTTTTTTCCCAGTCTTTTTTAACACTAAAAATAATAAACGGAAAAATCAACTAAAACCCCTTTTTTGGGGCCAATACACATTTTTCTGAAAGTGCCCCCTGACTTTTTAAAAAAAAAGGGGGAGAAAAAAACAGTTTTTTCAATAAAATGTTAGTGTAAAAAAAAAACGGAAGGCTATGAACAGGAAAAAATAAACAGAACGGGTTAAAAAAAAACATGCATTTCCCCCAAAAAGGGGAAAAAAAATGTTAGAACACCCGGGCACATGTGGCACAAAACAGGGGGGCCCAGCTAACTACAGAAAAAAATTTTTCCCCGCGGGGCCCCAGAATCGGGAAAAAAAAACATTCACAAAAAAAATAATGGCAACTTTTTTGGGAAAAAGGGAAGCCCTTTCCCAAAACTCCTCTTTTTGTGGCCAAGTTCAACACATCCCCCTTTTAAACCCGGGGCAAAGATGTTGTAAAAGGGGAAAACCTCCTGGGAAACCCCTTGGGTGACTGTTGTGTTGTAAATTTTTTGAAGGGGAAACCTTTTACTATGGGTAAAATTTACAGCCAAAGATTATTACAAATAGGGGTTTTAAAACCAGGGGAAAAGGGACCCTTTTCCCCCGATAAATTTTTTTTAAAAGGGCCCAAATTTAAAAATTTTTCCACAAAAAATTTTTGTATATCTCCCCCCCTCCTCCTCCATTCCCCCTACCCTTTTACCCAAAAACCCCCTTTTCCCCCCCCCATTCCCCCCAAATCCTTTTTTTTTAAATTTGGGGTTAAAACCCCCAAAAACCCCATTAAAAAAATTGGGTTTCCCCTTTTTTTCTCTCTCTCTCTCCCCCCTTTCTTTTTAAAATCCCAAAAATTTCTCTTTTCCCTCCGGAAAATCCCTTTAAAAACCAAGGGGAAAAAAAAAAAATTTAAAAAAAGAAAATGAAAAATAAAAAAAAAGGGTATAAAAAAGGGAAAAAATAAAAAAAAAAAAAAGGGAAAAAATTAAAAAACCGGGGAAAATTTTTAAAATTTTTAAATTTAAAAATTCCCAAAAAGGATCAAAGTTTCCCCCCAAAATTTAACCCCTAGAACAAAAAATAAAAAAAAGGGAAGAAAAAAAAGAAAAAAAGGGGGAAAAGGGAAAGGGAAGGGGAAAGGGGGGGGAAAGGGAAAGGGAAAGGGAAGGGGGAAGGGAAAAAAATTTAAAAAACCCAAGAGTTTTTAAAAAAAGGGGAAAAAAAAACCCCCCGAATTTTGCCCCGGGGAAAAAAGGAAAAAAAAAATTTATTAAAAAAATTATTAGTTATTTTGTTCTATTTTTCTAAATTTTTTTAATCCCCTTTTTTCATAAGGGGCTTCAGGGGACATCAATCCCCCCCCGCCCTTACTTTTCGTTCGATTTCTTTCTTTATTTTCCCCCTTTTTTTCCCTGTCTTATGTGTTTTTTTTTTACTCAAATTTATTCTTTTTTTTTATTTTTTTTAAAAAATTAGTTTTTCACTTTTTAAAAAAAATTTTTTAAAAAAGGGAAAAATTACAAATTTAAAAGAAAACCCCGGAAAGGGGGGGTTTTTACTATTTTTTAGTCGGGGAAACAAAAAAAAAAGAGATAAAGCTTTTTCTCAATTTAAATAACTAAAAATTAAATATCTAACTAACTACCTAACTATAAACGACTAACTACCTTTACTTAACTAACCCCCAAAAATTTTAAATTTCTTCACATTTTTTTTTTTTTCCACATTTTTTTTTTCCCTTTTTTTATTTTTTTTTTTCTGGGGCCCCGGGTTCGAAAACCCCCAGCTTTTTTGGGGGGGGTGGGCGTTTTAAGGGGGTGCCTTTTTTAGACGGGTGGGGGTTTTTCCCCCTGCTTAAAAGACACCTATTCAAAATTTAGAAATTTATGCCTTTGAATTCAAATTTTGTTCCTCCCTTTAAACCCGCAGCTTTGTTCAAATAAATTTAGTTGTTTTCCCACACAAGTCCCGTTCGTATGCCTGTTTGGAGTCTCCAGGCAACTTTAGAAAGTATGCTGAACTCAGCACTGCAGAACATGACGCTATCCCCGTTCAAAACTGAAGCAAAGGAAACCACAAAAAAAAATTGTCGTCGTCCTGAGCTTCTATACATAAACCCGAATATTTCCCTGTCCCTGTCCCTCTGTCAGCGTCCCATGCGTGTATCAGAAAGTGCCCGCTCCAGATAAACAGGGATTAAACACTGTGAAACACAGAAGGAAGCCAGGGTAAGACAAGGAGGCCTTTTTTCGTCACATCTGGTTTATTTTTGCCAACTTCTGCCCAGTTTTGTTCTATTGTGCTGATGCCGACAGTGAACAAATTGTTTATAACTGAAAAACATGTAGCTGACATTAACATCGTTTGCCTGCTTCTGTTTCCCAGTCTTCTATGACACTCAAAATAATGAACGGCAAATCAACATGAAAACTGTTTGGCGCCAATACACAGTTACTGATAGTGTCCATGACTCTGAGAAAAAGTGGGTACCAGAAACAGATTGCATATGTACTGTTAGTGTAAAAAATACTGAAGGCTATAAACAGAAATAATACAACAGCAACGTGATTCAAATCGATGCATTTACCAAACATGGAGAAACAAATGTTAGAACATCAAGCACTTTGGCACAGACAGCGCTATCTCACTACAGAAGCTAATGTGCACAGGCACACAGAATCTAGACAACAAAACATTCACCACTACAAAATAATGGCTACTATGTTGGAACAGAGGTAAGACCTTGACCAATTCTCCTCTGTGTTTGTGGCCAAGTTTCAACCACATCACTTCCTACCCGGATCAAAGATGTTGTGATTGGAAATCCTCACTAGGACCCATTGTGACTGTTGTGTTTGTAAAGTTGTGAAGTGGACTATTACTATGTGTGGAATTGACAGCCTAAGGATTAGTTACAAATAATGTTTAATTCCACGAATGTGGGATCCTTATCACGTATGAACATTTGTAAAAAGGGGGCCAATTGTAACAACGTTAGTTTTCCCACATAAGTTTTCGTATATCTGCCTCCCTACTCACGTCCATTCCCCCTAGCCTCACTCAAAACCTTTCCACCATCCCCATTCCTCCATAGTCCGTTTTTTTTGAGTGAATGGGCCTTAATAGCCTAAACACATTAAAGTATTGGCATTCGTAGTCCTCTCTCTCTCTCTCTGCTCATCTTCTCTCTCTCTCTCTCTGAAAGTCACAAATTGGATACGAATGCAAATTAATTCCAACAATACCTAAAGAAATGCCTTAGACACGAAGAAGTAATAAATAATATATAAAGAAATGATAAAATAAGTAAAATAAGTATATAAGTGAATAAATAAATGAAAAAACAAGGAATAATTCCATATAACCATGAAATTTTGGTGAATTATTAAAACTCATGAGTATAACAAAGAACGTTTTCACATTATACCACTAGAAACAAATACTGAAAAAAACGATAAGAAAGAAAGAAAGAAAGGGAAGGAAGGAAGGAGGAAGGAAGGAGGAAGGAGAAGGAATAGAAAAAAAAAAGCAAGAGAGATAAACAAAATGGAAAACAAAACCCGAAGTCAGCACGGTAATAAGTGAAAAAGGACTGATTATTTACTTAGTTAGTTTATTTAGTTCTATGATCTGAAATTTATAATCACCTTTCTCATAACGTCTTTCATGGCACATCAATCCTCCCTGTCTTACATTTCGTTCTGATTTTTCCATATTCTTTATATCTTCCTATTTCCATGTCTTATGTGTTTTTTTTGTACTCCTATTCATTCATTATTTATTTTGCTTATATAAGTATGTATATACACTTTTTTAATAACTTTTTTTAAAGACAATTTACAAGTTAGAGACAGACAGGAATAGGGTCTTTACTACTTGTAGTCTAGTAAGAAAGCGAAAAAAAAAGAGATAAAGCTTATTATCATTAACTAACTTAACTAATTAAATTCTAACTAACTACCTAATATGAAACAGACTAACTACCTTACTTAACTAACTAAATAATTTAACTGTTCTCACATTTTTTTTTTCCGTCCACATTTTTCTTCACATTTTTTCTTTGTGCATGGGCCGGGATACGAACCCGCAGCTTTTGGATGGGTGGGCGTCTGAAGGCGTGCTATTCTGACGGATGGCTTACCCCACTGCTAACAGACACCTATTCTACATTGAAACATTTTTAATGCCTGTTATGAAGTTTCACCTTTTGTTCCTCCCTTACCAGCAGCTAGTTCAAATATCAGTTGTTTCCTATCACAATCTGTTCGTATGCCTGTTAGGAAGTCTCCAGGCAACTTTAGAAAGTAGCGAACTCAGCAACTGCAGATCATGACGCTATCCCTGTATTCTCCCGTTCAAAAACTTGAAGGCAAAGGAAACCACATTGTCGTCGCCTGAGCAGTCAATACTATAACCGATTATTACCCTGTCACGTACTACCAGACAGCGACCATGCTGTGTATGCAAGAAAAATGCCCCCTCCAGATAAACAGGGATACACTGTGAAACACCAGAAGAAGCCAAGGGTAGACAGGCATCCTTCTCACTCCATCTAGTTTATTTTTGCCAACTTCTGCCCAGTTTTGGTTCTATGGTGCAGATGCCGACAGTGAAGCAAATTGTTTTATACTGCTAGAACATGTAGCTGACAATAATCATCGTTTGCCTGCTTCAGTTTCCCCAGTCTTTCTATGACACCAAATAATGACGGCAAAATCAACATGAAACTGTTTGGCGCCAATACACAGTTAACTGATAGTGTGGCCATGACTCTGATAAAAAGTGGGTAACAGAAACAGATTTGCATATGACAGTTAGTGTAAAAAATACTAAGGCTATGAACAGGAAATAATACAACGAACGTGATTGGAAAATCGATGCATTTACCCAACACAGAGAAACTAATGTAGAACATCAAGCACATGTGGCAACAGAACAGCGCCTAGAACACTACAGAAGCTAATGTGCAGC
Source organism: Conus canariensis (assembly GCA_033310375.1). NCBI lineage: Eukaryota > Metazoa > Mollusca > Gastropoda > Neogastropoda > Conidae > Conus > Conus canariensis. The sequence continues at coordinate 30,138 of JAMYXO010000788.1, forward strand.
AGCACACAGAATCTGGTCAACAAAAACAATACACAAACACAAATAATGGCAACTATTGTGGAAAGAGGGATACCTCTGACCAATCTCCTCTGTGTTTGTGGCCAAGTTCAACACAAAGATACACTTCTACCCGGATCAAAGATTGTTTGTGAAGGAAATCCTCACTAGGACCATTGTGACTGTTGTGTGTAAAGTTGTGAGTGGACTATTACTATGTGTGATTGACAAGCCAAGATTAGTTACAAATATATTTAATACCACTGAGGGATTCCATGTCACGATAACGTTTTGTAAAGGCCAATTGTACAACGTTTGTGTTCCACATAAGTTTCGTATATCTGCCTCCCTCCTCACTCCATCCCCCTAGCCCCTCACCCATACCCGTTACCACCCCATCCCATTCCTCCAATAGTCCGTTTTTTTGTGATATAGGCCTTCTAACCTAAACCACATAAAGAATTGGCAATTCGTATTCATTCTCTCACATCTCTCTCTCTCTCTCTCTCTCTCTCTCCATCCTTCTCTCTCACTCTCTCTCTGTGTCTCAGTCATCTCACTCTCTCTGAAAAGTCACAAATGGATACGTATGCAAATTACAATACTACATACCTAAAGAAATGCCTTTAAGAAATGAAGAAATAATCAATGAATATATAAAGAAAAGATAAATAAGTAAATAAGTATAGTAAGTAAATTAATAAATGGAGAAAAAACAAGGAATAATTCTATACCCATGAAGAATTTGGTGAATTATTAAAACTTCATTGAGGATAACAAAGACGTTTTCACAAATATACCACAGAACAAATACTGAAAAAACGAGGAAGAAAGAAAGAAAGAAAGAAAGGAAGGAAGGAAGGAAGGAAGAGAAGGGAAGGAATAGAATTAAAAAAGCAAGAGAGATAAACAGAATTGGAAAACAAAACCCCGTAAGTCTGCACGGTGAATACGTGAAAACAAAATTGATTAATTAACTAGTTTAGTTTAGTTGAGTTCTAGTATTTCTGAATTTATATCACCTTCTCATAACGCTTCATGGCACAATCAATCCTCCCTGACTTACATTACGTTCTTGATTTCTTTCTTTATCTTTCCTGAATTCCATCTTATGTTGTTTTTTGTTTTGTACTCTATTCATTCATTTAGTTATTTTGCTTATATATCATATGTATATATACACATTTTTTAAATTTTTTTTAAAAGGAAATTACAAAGTTAGAGACAGACAGTAAGAGGGTCTTTACGACTTGTAGTCTTGGTAGAAGCGACAAAAAAAGAGATAAAGCTTATTCTCAATTAACTACTAATTAAATATCTAACTACACTACCTAACTATGAACTGACTAACTACCATATGACTGTTGGGAAAAAAATACTAAAGGGCCCAAAAAGGGAAATAATACAACATAACGTGATTCCCAAAATCGATGCATTTACCGACCCCAGAAAAACTAATTTAAACAACAAGCACATGGGCACAAAGGCCTACTCACTAAAAAGCTAATGTGCACAACACAAGAGTCTTGTCACAATTATACCACCAGAACAAATACTGAAAAAACGGAAAGAAGAAAGAAAGAAAGAAAGGAAGGAAGGAAGGAAGGAAGGAAGGTAGAGGAAGGAAGGAAGGAGGACGGAAGGAATAGAATTTAAAAAAGCAAGAGAGATAAACAAAATGAAAACAAAACCCCGAAGTCTGCACGGTGAAATAAGAGTGAAAAAAGAAATGATAAATTACTTAGTTTTTAGTTAGTTAGTTCTATTATTCTGAATTTCTAATCACACCTCTCATACGTCTTCATGGCACATCAAAATCCTCCCTGTCTTACCTTTCGTTTCTGATTCTTTTCTTATAAATCTCCTATTTCCATGTCTAATGTGTTTTATTTTTTTACTCTATTCATTCATTTATTTATTTGCTTATTTATATATATAAATATATGTATTTACACATTTTTAAAAACTTTTTTTTTAAAGACAATTACAAAGTTAGAGACAGACAGGAAGAGGGTCTTTAAACTAACTTTGTAAGTCTAGTAGAAGCGAATAAAAAGAGATAAAGCTTTATCTCAATAACTAACTAACTAATTAAATATCTAAACTAACTACCTACCTATCCAAACTGACTACCATACCTTACTTTACACTTAACTAACTAAATAATTAACTGTCTTCACATTTTTTTTTTCTCCAGATTTTTTTTCTCCACATTTTTTTCTTCATCATTTTTTCTTTGCTGGCCCGGTTTCGAACCCGCAGCTTTTGGATGGGGTGGGCGTCTGAAGCGTGCCTTTTCAGACGGATGTCTTACCCACACTGCTAACAAGACCCTATTCTACATTGAAAGAAATTTATCCTTATGAAGTTCACTTTAGTATCCTCCCTAACCAGCACTATTCAAATATTCAGTTGTTTCCTACACAAGTCATGTTCGTATGCCTGTTAGGAGTCTCCATGCAACTTTAGAAAGATATGCTGAATCTCAGCACTGCAGAACATGACGCTATTCACACCGTTCAAAACTGAAGGCAAAGGAAACCACATTGTTCCGTCGTCCTGAGCATCAATACTATAACCGATTATTTCCCTGTCACGTTACTACCACTGCGTCCATGCTGTGTATGAAGAAAGTGCCCCCTCCAGATAAACAGGGATAACACTGTGAAACACAGGAAGAAGCCAAGGGTAGAACAAGGCAGGCCTTTTCGTCTCCCATCTGGTTTATTTTTGCCAACTCTGCCCAGTGTGGTTCTATGGTGCGGATGCCGACAGTGAACAAATTGTTATACTGATAAACATGTTAGCTGACATAATCTTCGTTTGCCTGCTTCTGTTTCCCAGTCTTTCCTATGACACTCAAAATAATGAACGGTCAAAATCAACGTGAAACTTTTGTCGCCAATTTATCACAGTTACTGATAGTGTGCCATGACACTCCTGAGAAAAAGTGGGTACAGAAACAGATTTGCAATATACAGTTAGTGAGAAAAATACCTGAAGGCTATGAACAGGAAATAAATACACAAACTGATTCAAAATCGATGCATTTACCCAACACAGAGAAAACAATGTTAAACTTCAAGCAATGTTGGCACAGACAGCGCCTAGCTCACTACAGAAGCTAATGTAGCAGCAGCACACAGAATCTTTTCAACAAAACATTCACACACAATAATGGCAGATCTATTGTGGAAAGAGGGAAGACCTTGACCAAATCTCCGCTGTGTATTGTGGCCACAGTTTCAACACATCACTTCTACCCGGATCAAAGATGCGTTGTGAAGGAAATCCTCACTAGGACCCATTGTGACTGTTGTGTTGTAAAGTTGTGAAAGTGGACTATTACTATAAGTGTGATTGACAGCCAAAGATTAGTTACAAATATGTTTTAATAACCAGCGATGTGGGATCCATGTCACGATGAACAGTTGTAAAAGGCCAATTGTACAACGTTTTTTCCACATAAGTTTCGTATATCTCCTTCCCTCCTCACTCCATTCCCCTAGCCCTCACCCATACCCTGTACCCCCATCCCATTCCTCCAATAGTCCCGTATTTTTTGTGTGAATAGGCCTTAATAGCCTAAACCACATTAAAGAATTGGCATTCGTTATTCATTCTCTCTCTCTCTCTCTTCCTCTCTCTCTCTTCTCTCTCTCTCTCTCACTCTGTCAGTCTGGTCTTCTGTCTCTCACACTCTGAAAAGTCACGAATTGGATACGTTATGCAATAAATACCTACAAATACCTAAAGAACTGCCTTAGAAATGAAGAAATAATCAATGAATATATAAAGAAAAAGATAAATAAGTAAAATAAGTATATAATAAATAAATAAATGAGAAAAAACAAGGAATAATTCATATACATGAGATTTTGGTGAATTATTAAAACTTCATTGAGATAACAAGACGTTTTCCACAATTATACCAAGAGAAACAAATACTGAAAAACGAAGAAGAAAAGAAAAGAAAGAAGGAAGGAAGGAAGGAAGGAAGGAAGGAAGGAAGTGAAGAAGGAAGGAGAGAATGGAAGGAATAGAAATAAAAAAGCAAGAGAAGATAAACAAAAATGGAAAACAAAACCCGAAGTCCCTGCACAGTGATAAAGTAGAAAAAAAATTGTGATTAATTACTTAGGTATAGTTAGTTAGTTCAATTATTCTGAATTTATACATCACTTCTCATAACGTCTTCATGGCACAGTCAATCCTCCCCTGTCTTACATTTCGTTCTGAGTTCTTTCTTTACTTCCTATTTCCAATGTCTTATGTGTTTTTTGTTATGTACTCTATTCATTCAATTATTTTTATTTGCTATATATATATATATATGTTATATAACTTTTTTAAAAACTTTTTTTAAAAGGACAATTACAAAGTTTGAGACAGACAGGAAGAGGGTCTTTACGACTTGTAGTCTAGTAGAAGCGAAAAAAAAAGAGATAAAGCTTATTCTCATTAACTAACTAACAAATTAAATATCTAACTAACTACCTAGCTATCAAACTGACTACTACCTTACTTACTACTTAACTTACTAAATAATTAAACGTTTCTTCCACATTTTTTTTTTCTCCACATTTTTTTTTCTCCACATTATTTTTTCTTCACATTTTTTCCTTTGCTGGGCCGGATTCGAACCCGCAGCTTTTGATGGGTGGGCGTCTGAAGGCGGTGCATTTTCAGACGGATGTCTTACCCCCACTGCTAACCAGACACACTATTCTACCATTGATAATTTATGCCTTATGAAGTTACACTTTTGTTCGCTCCCTAACCAGCAGGCTAGTTCATATATTCCGTTGTTTTTCGTCCTACAACAAGTCTGTTCGTATGCTGTTAGGAGTCTCCTGGCAACCTTTAGAAAGTATGCTGAACTCAGCACTGCAGAACAATGACCGCTAATCCCCGTTCCAAACTGAAGGCAAGGAAACCACAATTGTCGACGTCCCTGAGCTTCAATACTAATAACCGATTATCCCTGTCACGTACTACCTAGAGCGTCCATTCTGTGTATGCAAAAGTTGGCCCCCTCCAGATAAACAGGGATAACACTGGAAACACAGAAGAATGCCAAGGGTAGACAAGGCAGCCTTTTCGTCTCCATCTGGTTAATTTTTGCCAACTCTGCCCAGTGTGTTCTATGGTGCTGATGCCGAACATGAACAAATTGTTTATACGGATAAACATGTAGATGACAATAATCATCGTTTGGCCTACTTTCTGTTTCCCAGTCTTTCTATGAGACACTCACAATAATAACGATTGCCTTTTCCCCTTTCTCTCTCCTCTCTCCTCTCACCCCTCTCTCTCTCTCTCTGCTATGTCTCTTCTCTCTTCTCACTCTCTGAAAAGTCACAATTGATACGTAACCCAAATTAAAAAACCACATACCTAAAGAAATGCCTTTAGAAATAAGAAAAAAATCAATGAAATAATTTAAAAAAAAAGATAAATAAGTAAATAAGTAAAATAAGTCAAACCCGCAGCTTTTGGATGGGTGGGCGTCTGAAGGCGTGCCTTTCAGACGATGTCTTACCCCACTGCTAACAGACACCTAAACTACATTGAGAAATTTATGCCTTATGAAGCTCACTTTTGTTCTCCCTAACAGCAGCTAGTTCAAATATTCAGATGTTTCCTACACAAGTCTGTTCGTATGCCTGTTTAGAGTCTCCAGGCAACTTTAGAAAGTATGCTGAACTCAGCACTGCAGATACATGACGCATCCCCGTTCAAAACTAAGGCAAAGGAAGACCACATTGTCGTCGTCCTGAGCATCAATACTATAACCAATTATTGCCCTGTCGCGTTCCTAACCACAGCGTCCATGCTGTGATGCAGAAAGGAGCCCCCACCAAATAAACAGGGATAAACACTGTGAAACACAGAAGAAGCCAAGTGGTATACAAGGCAGCCTTTTCGTCCTCCATCTGGTGTATTTTGCCAACTCTGCCCAGTGTGTTCTATGGTGCTGATGCCGAAAGTGAACAAATTGTTTATACTGATAAACATGTAGCTGACAATAACAATCATCGTTTGCCTGCTTCTGTTTTCCCAGGTCTTTCTATGACACCAAAATAATGAACGGCAAATCAACGTGAAAACTTTTTGAGCGCCAATACACGTTACTGATAGTGTGCATGACCTCTGAGAAAAAGTGGGTAGCAAGAAACCAGATTTGCATATGACCTGTTAGTGTAAAAAAATACTGAAGGCTATGAACAGGAAATAATACAACCGAACGTTATTCAAAATCGATGCATTTACCCACCACAGAGAAAACTAATGTTAGAACATCAAGCACATGTGGCACAACAGCGCCTAGCTCACTACAGAAGCTAGTGAGCAGCAAGCACACAGAATCTGTCAAACAAAACATTCACTACACAAATATGGCAACTATTGTGGAAAGAGGAAGACCTTGACCAATCTCCTCTGTGTTTGGTGCCAAGATTCAACATACATCACTTCCTTACCTGGAATCAAAGAATGGTTGTGAAGGAAATCCTCCACTAGGACCCTAGTGACTGTTTTGTGTTAATCTCTCTCAACGAACAAAACCACCCCACCAAACCCTCACCCCGACCCCCGAACACCCAGCACAACGGAGACCCAAACCAACCAACACTCAACCACCCACCCCCCATCACCCAACACCAGCACCAACCCCACCCACACCCCCAACACCCCTGCCTAAAACCCCCAACCCCCAAACCCTACCACCAACAAACAGCCCCAAAACTACCGCACCCCAACGAAAAGACCCCCTACCCACCCCCGCCACCAAAGCAAACCCAGCCGCCCCCAAACAAACCACCCCCAGGACCATACCCCAAAACCAACCCACCGCACCAACACCACCCCCACTCCCCATTCAACCCCCCGAGCCTACCCCACCCCCCCACAAACCCACTCCGCCTCCAACAACACCAACACTACGACCCCGCCACAAACAATACGAACACACCACAACCAAACAAAACAAACCCCCCCCCAACTGTCCACCCCCGATAACCAAACACCAACCCCCTCACACCCTTCAAACCAGCCACCCCCCCGCCGCCAACGCCCCATTACAACCCACACACCACACACAAAAGCCGCTACCCCACCACAGAAAAAACCCACCACAAAACCCCCCCCCCCCCAAAACCCCCCCCCCCCCCCCCCAAACCCCCCCCCCCCCCCCCCCCCTCCCCCCCCCCCCCCCCCCCCCCCCCCCCCCCCCCCCCCCCCCCCCCCCCCCCCCCCCCCCCCACCCCCCCCAAACCCCCCCCCCCCCCCCCCCCCCAAAACCCCCCCTCCCCCCCCCCCCCCCCCCCCCCCCCCACCCCCCCCCCCCCCCCCCCCCCCCCCCCCCCCCCCCCCCCCCCCCCCCCCACAAAACCCCCCCCCCCCCCCCACCCCCCTAAAAATAAACCCCCCCCAAAACCCCCCCCCCCAAAAAATTTTTCCCCCCCCCCCAAAAAACCCTTTTAAACCCCCCCCCAAAAATATTCCCCCACAAAAACCCCCCCCAAAAACCCCCCCCCCCCCCAAACCCCCCCCCCCCCACCCCCCCCCCCACCCCCACCCCCCCCCACCCCAAAACCCCCAAAACCCCCCCCAAAAAAAAAAAAACCCCCCAAACAAAACCCCCCAAACCCCCCAAAACCCCCAAAATTTTAAAAAAAACCCCCCCCAAC
>JAMYXO010007903.1:0-11519 GCA_033310375.1 Conus canariensis
GTAGTGTCTGCACTCGCGCGCGCTATGCACCCCAAACACCCCACACACACACACACACAAACACACCACACACACACACACACACAACGGGCCGCCCCGTGCTATTCAAAGCACTAAAATTTTAAATGTTTTTTAATTCTCAAAAATAAAGGCACTTTAAATTTAACCGCATTACCCCACTGTTTTAAAGGGTTTTTTTTTTTTGGAAAAGGGAAAAGAAGGGGCATGCATGTTCGTTTTATAACGTCGGTTGTTTTTTTTTAAATTATTTAACTATTGGGGTAAGACTTTTCCCCACTTTCCCAACTTTTTTCTTTTTTGTTGTGTTATTTTGGGTAAAGGAATTCATAAAAACCCCCCCTTTCCCTTTTTTCCCCCCCCCCCCCCTCCTTCTCCCCCCCCCCTACTTCTCTCTCAAAACCCCCCTTTCCCGGTCGGGGGCCATTTTTAAGCAAGAGAAAAAAAACCTAAGGGTTTTTTTGTTTTTCGCCTGTATTTTTTTTCACCTAAGAAGCCTAAAGTCGAAATGCTTGTGTTATACTTTCTCTTTTTGGGCCCTGTTCCTTGGGGGTAACTAACCCCCTCTCTTTTCAAATTTGCTTCTTTTTTCCCCCTCATAAATCTTTTTTTAAAAAACTTCCCCCAAATTGAACTTTCAAAACTTTTGGCTCAAACATATCACAGATAAATTTGAGGGGGACTTACCCGACTTTTTTGCCCAAAATGGGCTCTCTCTCTCTCCTCTCTCTCCTCTCTCTCTTTTCTCTCCCTCTCTCCTTTTTCATTTTCTCTCTCCTCCTTTTTTTTCTCTCTCTCTCGTTCCCCTTTTTCTTTTTTTTTTTTTTTTTTTTTTTTTTTTTTTGGGTTTAATTTTTTTGCTTTTTTTTTTTTTTTTTTTTTTTTTCACTTTTTTTTTTTTAACTTTTTTCAAAAAATACATTAAAAAAGGAAACATAACTTTTCAAAAAAAAAAAAGAAGAAAAAAAAAAAAAAAATTTTAAAAAAAAAAAGGGGGGGGCACCCCAAACACAAACCAAAACAAAAAAAAAAAAAAAAAAAGGCCATTGAGCAATCCCAAAAACCTTTTACCAAAAAAAAAGGGGGACCGGGGGGCGGGGGGGGGGTTGGGGGGGGGGTAAACAATCCCTTCATTTTTCCCCCCTTTAAAACAAACCAAATTTAAAATTATTATATACAAATATTCAACCAAATTTTTAAAACATACAGCGAAGTAGATCTTGCTGAAAAATATTTTTTACAGATTTAAAAACAAATATTTTATTTTGATTCTAAACCCTAAACCAACGAAACTGAAATTACAAAACCAATTTTTTTTAAACTTAAAAGGGTTTTTTTTAATTGCCATTAAGCTCCAAGAAAATCGGGCTCGGTTTATACAACAAAGGTATGTAAATGCACTGGCATTTGGGATTTATTTTCAGATTAAAATTTTTCAAATAAAGTGAGGGTTCAAAAAAGGGGTCTTTTTATTTTGCTTAACCTCAAACAATACAATTCCTTTCAACAAAAAAACAGACAATGGAAAAATTTTTCCCTCACAACTGCTGGGCAATTTTCCCAAAATCGGGACATATTAGTTTTAAAAGTTTAAAAAACATATTGAAAAAAAGTTCTCTTTTCCACAAAAAATTTTTATAAAAAGGGACAAAATGAGAGACAAAATCCCCTTTGGAAAAAAAAATCCGTTTCAAAACAAAAATCTATTTCCTGAGACTATTTTATTTTTTTAAATAAAAAAAAACACATTTCTGTGCACAACTGTAAAAGCAAACCCCCCGGTGACTAAAACCCCCATCAAACCCCTTTACGAAAGAAAGGTCCCCAAAATTTTTCCCAAAACAAAAAACCACCACAAGGCACTCATACATTAAATTAACCTTTCCCCTCTATATAGACCACCAAAAGTAAAAAAAAAAAAAAAAAAAAAAAAGAGTAAAAAGGGTGAACATTTGGGTATTTCCCGGGCACCCCAAACCACTATATAAACATCCCAAAAAAAACAGTTTTTTCCCCCAAAACCCAAAAAATTCCCATTGCACACATTGATCTCATCCCCTTCCCCCCCCCCTCTCCCTCCAGAAACTCTTTAAATTTTTTCAACAAATGCCAAGTCCCAGTTCGATTTCCCCATACTACTTATGCAAATTTTCTCTTTTAAAAACCCAAATCATAAATTTATCCCCATAAACCATTGGGATTACTATCCCCCAAAATTAGGCAAATCTCCCTACTAAGCTTATTTATTTAAAAAAAAAAAAGAAAAAAAAAAAAAAAAAAAAAATAATTTTAAAAAAAAAAAAAAAAATAAGCTCTTATTTCCCTACATATCTCCCCCCCCAATCGACCATTTAACCCCAAAACCAAAAAACACACACCCCACACCACAAAATATATATTTACATATTTAAAAAAATTATATATATAAACATATCATACATATACAAAAACACCTATTAAATTTGTCGCTTATAAGAATTAAAAAAACCTTCAAAATTATATTATACAATTGGGCAATAATATTTTTGGGGAAACAAAATAACAATCAACTACATTATTTGAAATAGTTACAATTTTTTTCACTTTCCAAAAATTGTAAACTTCCCCATCAAATCCCTTTACAAAAGACCTTTTCCATTAAACCCTTTAAATTTAAAGGGTTTTTAAAAGAATCCCCTTTTTTCGGTTTTTTTAAGTTCAATTCACTGTTTTACTATCTTTCTATTTATACCTGCCCCTTTAGTATTTTAATGAATAAATGAAGTGAGGAATTTTGGCACTTTTTTTTCTTGCCTTAATATTTAAATTTTTGCCAAAAGAAATTTTATTTAACCCCAGTTTCGCTGTTGAAGGTTTAAAATCGTACCAAATGGACTAACTTTCTGTGGGAAAAATAAGTTATTACATTTAACATTTCCCCTTTCAAAAGATTTTCCCATTTTTTTCCAAAATTATGGGAAAAATTTCATCTCCAGAAGACAAAGCCTAATAAACTTTTTCATTACTTTCAGAAATTCAGTTTTGATTTTTTTAAAAACCCATTTCTTTCAACACACATTTTCCTTTTTTTCTATGTATATTTTTATTTTTGTAACCATTTAATTTTATATTTTTTTAAACTGCTGAATCTTTGAGAAACAACGTTTCCCCAAGGGGATGTCTTGGTTTAGCTTTTCAACCCCTTTTTTGGGGTGCATTTTGGGTTTTCCGGGGGTCCTTGATTAATTTTTATAATATTCTGGGTGCCTTTTGAATAAGGGATATCCTTTCCCCAAACTGCCTTGTCTTCCCCTATTGCATCTTTTGTAAGTCCAAAATTTTCTTAAATAAATTCCCATTGAAAAAATTTTACATCCCATTATGAAAAAATTAATCTGTATTTTTTCTTGATCGAATTTAATTTTAAAAGTGAGTTTTTTCCCATTTTTCTTTTTTAAATCAGAAATTTTTTATTTTTTTTTCTTTCCCCCCTTTTAAAATTTTAAAATTTTTTTCCCTATTCTAAAGTTTTCATTATAAAGGGAAATTTGGGTTGGGTATACTTCCAATGGGTTTTTTTTTACTTTATAAAAAAATTTCTATAATAATACATTTTTCCAAAACCCAAAAAAAATTTTCTTTTTTTCTTATACACAATATTTTAGAGTACTCTTCCAAAGTGTTCAAAAAACGAGGGAATTATGCACCCAAAAATTCTTTCCTCTTGTTTATATTTTTTAAATTTGTCTTTAAACCCCTTTTTTTTAAAATTATGTGATAAATGCTTTTTTACATTTTGGTATGTTCAGTCCTTTCCCTCTCTTATATCCTTTTCAGCTGGTTTACCTAATCTGTCTTGCCCTTTTTGTTCCACACAAACAAAAAATTTGCTTTTTAATTTATTTTATATATGCCATCCCCGGGGGGTTTTGGGAAAAAAGAAAGTGGGGAATTTTGGAAAATTTGGCGGTTTTTATTTTGGAAATTTTCCCCAGATTAAATTGGGTTTTTCCATTTTAATTTTAAAGTTTCCTTTAATTTTTTTTCTTTTTTTATTTTTTTTTTCTCGTTTTTAGATTTTTATTAAAATTAACCTTATTTGGAATTTTTTGGATTCCCTTCGGTTTTGGGTTGGGTAAATTTTTTTGGCTATTTTTTTACTCCCCAAACCCAATTAAAACTCGTTTTTTCTTTAAGAAAAACATCCCAAAGTTTTTAAACCAAAATTTTTTTAAAAATTTGGGTTACTTTCAAAGGTTTTTCCCGTCTCCCCTATGAAAATTTTTTAGCACTAAACTGTGAATTTTAATTCACTCTCACCATTTTGGGTTCCTTTTAGGGTTTTTTTCTTCTTTTATCATTTTAAAATAATATTTTTGCCATATTTCAAAAAAGTTTTGGGGCATTGGGGGCCTTAAAGAAACCCCCTTTTCTATTTAAAAACATGGGGTCTTTTCCTTGGGGAAAAAAATATTATTTAATATTTTTTTTAAAAAACACTAAAACCTTTTCACAAAAACCTTCCAATCCAAAAGGGGTTTTTAAAATTTAAAATTTAAAATTCCAACAATATCAAAAAACCTTTTTTAAAATTGGAAATTTTTTCAACATTTCCCGGTTTTTGTTTTGTTTCTTTTATTGATTATTACAAATTTTTCTATTTTTGTTTTAATTTTCTGTTTGGGGAAATCCGGTTTTAATTTTTCCCCTAATTAAAAGGGGGATTTTTCTTTTTAATTTTATTGGGTATGCATGTTGATCCAAAATTTTTTTAAAAAAATTTTTCAAAAATAGGCTCCATTCTTTTTGGGTTTTTTGGGGTTAAACCCGGTTTTAAAACAATAATTAAACCTTCTTTTTTTTCATTTAAAAAAAATCTCCCTCTTTAAAACCCATTTAAGGGTCTTACAAAAGAAAGGGCCCTTTTGTTTCCAAAAAACTTTAAAAAATCCCTCCAAACCCTTTTTTCCCGGGGTTTTTCCATTCCCTTCCCTGGTTTTTTAATGCCGTCCTCTTCCCCCTTTTATTTTACCTTCCTAAGATCTACTTTTTTCCATTTTTTTTTGGTTTCCTCTTTAACCCAAACTTTTATATTGATTGTTTCCCAAAACTCTTTTTTTAATTAAATTTTTTTTTAGAATCTTAACTCTTCTTTATTCCTTTTGTAAATTTTTATTTTTTCCCCTTTTTTGTTTAATCCAGTTTTGTTATTTTCTTTTTTAAAAAATTACGTTTTTCAAGATTACAGAAAATTTGGGAATTTTTTCTCCTTCTCTACCCATCTTGCTTTAGCTTATATACCCCCCCTTCATGATTTTTTTTTCTTAACAAAGTCAAATCCCGATTTTTTCTTCCCAAATACCTTTCCTTTTTGTTCCCGTTTTGTTTCTTTTTTCTCAATTTTTTTTTTCTTTTCAATTTTTTTTCTTTCTCTTTGGGTTTCTTTTTTTTATTGTTGGGATATGAAATTTTTTTTTCAATTTTCATCACCCAAAAAGGGCCCGAAAGGTCCATCAATACTTTAAAAATTTTTTTTTTTGATTACCTTTATCTTTTTTTTTGGGGTTTTTCCTGGGTTTTTTTTATTTTTTTATTTCTTTTGGGATTTTTTTCATTAATTTTAAACAAAAAATTTTTAAACTTTATTTGGGGGGTATTTAAAATTTCCCAAAAATTTTTGTTTTCATCTTTTCCCCAAAATTTTTTTTGAATTAATTTTAAAGAATGTTCATTCATCCAAATTTTATCTTATCATCAAAGTACCATATCATAATCCAAAAAAAAAATTTTATTTTACTTCTGGAAAGGGGTTGGGCTTCTCCATTTTAATCACCTTTCTGTTTATTTTCTCCCCCATATATTTTTTAAAACAACCTGACATCATTTCTTCTACTCTTTCTTTTGCTTTGGGGGTTTTAAAAATTTTTTAGTTTTAAAAAAATCATTTTTTGTTCAAGGGAATATTAAATTCCCAAAATATTATAACATTGGGTTTTTTTGTATCTTTTTTTTCTTTTAATCTTCATTAAAACATATCTTTTTTATTGGGGGCCTAACACTTACTAAAATTTCCTTTTTTCCCTACTTAAAAAAGGGTATAATTTTTTTAAAAAACCATTTTTATCTATTCAACTTTATTTACTTAAAAAACAAGGGGTTATTTTAATAAACTCTATTTCCCCCAGGAAAGGGGAAGAAAGCCAAAAACCCCATTCATTGGGGTTTTAATTTTCCATTTTTTTTTCAAAATTTTTCTTGGGAACCCGGAAAAAGTAAATTTTTTTCTCAATAGTGAAAGAATTTCTCCTTTTTTTTTATTTCCCCAAGCCCCTACATTTAAAAAGAAATTTTATTATATTGTTACTAATTTTTTTGTTCCATTATTTTTAGTTAGTCTCCCTTTTAAAAAAATTTCCTTAACTCGCAAGAATTTTTTTCCCTTTTGGCTATTTTCAATTTTAAATTTTAAAACTGAATTTATTTAAAAGTGTTTAAAAAACCCCTTTTGGGGTTTTTAATAAAACTGATCTTATACTCAAAATATTAAATTTAAAAAACCCACACCCCTTTTTTTATAGTTTTCCAAAACACCCTTTTTAAATTTTTCCCCCGCTGGCCCCGGGTAAAAATTCTCAACCTTCAAACTACCCCGCCTCAAACCTTTCCATGGAATTTAAAAACAAGTTTCAACCCACAAAAATTAAAAATCAACATCTTATAAATCACAAATAAATGTACATACCCAAATTACAAAATTTACCCCCACCCCACCAACCCACCCCCCTTGATATAAAAAATTAAAAGGGAAAGTAAAACAAAAGCCAACTTTCAAAAAAATTACATAAAAAATAAAAAACACACACACCCACACACACACAAAACACACCACACAAAACCCAACCCGTTATAAAGGGGCCACCACCCTACTCCAAACGACAGGGGAAAACCTACACAAACAAAATACAATATCTTCGCGAGGGGGGAAAAAAAAAAAAACAAAAACAAAAAAAAAAAAAACCCCCCGTTTTGAACAAATTTATGTCATTTGTTTTGGGCTAACACGTATCAAAACTTACTATCCCTGATAAAAAACTTACATCCCTTTTGTACAATCACATTATCTTGGAAACAAAGACCTAATTCTAAATATAAAAAAAAAAAAAAACAACAACCCAACAACAACAAAAAATAAAACCCCAAACGCGTTTTCCTTTTTTACTTTTCCCCCCAAAACCCCTTTAAAGCAAGGGGGTCCCCACTTCCCAAACCCCAAAAAAAAACCCCCCCCCAATTTAAACCAAAAAAAGTCCCAAGGGGGGAAAAAAAAAACAAAAAAAAAAAACCCCCCAAGGCATTACAAAAACCCCACAGATACAAATTACATCAAGTCTTTTAAATTTCAACCTTTAAAAATTCCAACCCTTCACACTTTCATTTTTAACAGAAAAAAACGCACCTGTTTTTTAAAAAATTTTCACTTACATTCGACAGGGGAACAATAAAAAAACAAAGGGGAAATACCCCCTCACACAAAAGAAGAAAAAAACAAATCAACCGTTCCCTAAATTCCGGGAAGGTTTTACAGTCAGATTCCCCCTCACCCTCTTCAAACCCCTCACCTTTTTTCCCACGCCCGCTGGGAAATGGGCCCTTCCCTTTTCCCTGAAAAAACATGAGGGGCGGGGGCAATCTTTCCACCTTTTGAAACCCCCTTTTTCCCTTTTAACTTCTTTCGGCCTAACAGGAAAATCCCCACCCCGGGGGACAAAAAAAACATAAATTTCCCCCAAATTTTTAAGCAGGGAAACCCCTTTTGGGGCCCACCCTAGGGAAATGCCCAAAATCTTCTTCTTCACCTCGACTTCATTTTTTCCGGGGGGGCAAAACACCTTTTCCCCCCGCACTTTACCCCCTCTCACGGCCCCGCCCCCTCCCCTTCCTCACCCCGGAGTTTCCAGGTTTTTCCTCCTACTTTCGGAAACGTCCTCGGGGAAAACGATTCCCCCTCTGCAAGGGGCCGTTTTTTCACTATTCCGCTGCGCCTCGCTTTTCCCCTCCTCTCACAAAACTTATCGTTCTCATCTGGACTGAGAAACACACCTTTATTCCTCCCCGTCAGAGGGCCCCTTGGGAAGTTTAGCCCCCTTGGGGGGAGTTTTGCCAAACAGATCGGATTTTACATTGTTGGGGTTTTCTTGCCGGGGGAATCGCGAGTAAAAAAAACAACTCCCAAAATCGTTTACTTTTATATCCTTTCCCCCTTTTCCCCCATTTTTTCTTTCCTTAAAAACAAATTTTTAAAAATCTCTTTTTCACTGGCCCGGGCAGGGTTTTTCTAAATTTCCCCCTTTTTTTTCGGGGGTCTTTCTAAGTTAAACTCCGGATTTTTAAATAGACCCAAACTACCAACCCTTCGTACGCCCGCTTTCTTTCCCCTTTTGGGGGGCCATAAAAACTCACATGTCAACAAATTTTAAATCCTTTCAGCCCGATTTCTCCAAAACAAACCCCCCCAAAATTCCAAAAAAAACCCGGGTGGGGTGGGGATAGATACGCTTTAAAATTTGTCATTCTTTTCCATCCTTTGGTTTTAAATTAAATAAAATAATTAATCAAAATCATACTTTAAAAAAAACTCCAAAAATCCGGGTTTAAAAGGGGTTCACCCCCCCTTTCTCTTTTTCCCCGTCTGTCTTTGGGGTTTGCGGCTTTCATTTCTTTGGGGTGCACTCCCGTGTGGTTTTCCTGCCTTGCAACGGGGCAGGGAAAAGTTGGGTCCAAGAGTAATTTGGATTTTGGGCCGGGCGTTAAACCCTATTAAAATCACCCCCGAAAAGCTTACTTACGGAAAAAACCACTAAGGAAATGCACAGCACCAAAACCTCATGGGGAAATTTTTTTTGGGGGGGAAACTAACCAGACACCACTTTAAAAATAAAAAAGTATTAAGGGGGGAGCAGCAAGGGCCCCTGGTTTCCTTTCTTTTAGTGTTATCATTTCACTGGGGAACGTTTTAAAAAACCCAACACAGAACTCCTTTGCACCGTTTTTTTGTTTGTTCGTTGGCAGGCACAAACCCTTCAGGGGGCCCACGAAATACCCTTTTCCCCTGAGTGATACAAGCCGGGTGCCTTTAACAGGGGATAAAAATGCCAACACCCCACTCCCACCGTTAAGGGTTTATGGTCCCTATTTTCTCCTCATTAAAACACTCCCCACTCCCCGTTGGGGGTGGGTTTCAACCCGACCCCCTTAAACACAACTGAAAACAAAAATGTTTAGACAAACCCCCAAAGAATTAAGGGGGACACCCCGGGGGTACTTAACCCCCCCCCCCCCCCCCCTGGCGTGACTGCACCCAAAAACTTTCTTTACTCCATACCGGAATGTCATGGCGAAACCCAAAATTTCACTTTTCAAAATACCGGGGGTTTCCAAAACCCCCAAGAGAACCAAGGGTATCCCCCTTTCCCCTTCTTTAATGGACAAAAACGGGCCTTTCATGAAAATTTACCCAAACCCAAAAAAACTGCTTTCAACACCTGGGTTACCACCCCTGTTTTCCTGTTTTTTTCCACAAATAAAAGGGGTGGGGCCCCATCCTTTCCTTTTTTCACCATAGAAAATAACCCCCCCACTTCAGCCTCAACACACCACTCATCCCCGCACCACCTCCCGGTGTCCCTTGGAAACCCCTTGGGGGTACTTGGGTCCCCACTGCGGGCAAAAACCGTACAACTTTTTTCCCGGACCATCCCAAAACTTCCCCTTTTACATTTCAGCATTTGGGGGGAAACCAACCCCTGATCCCTACATCTTTCAGGGTTTTTACCGGGGTTTTTTAAATATTTTAAAAATTTTTGACTTCTGGGTGGAAAATTTTTTTATGTTTTAATTTTTCGTACGTTTTTTTTAATCCTATTTTTAAAGAAAAGGGGTGGGGGGGTATAGTGGGTCTTTTTCACAATTCACAACTGCAGCACGCATAAAAATTTTAAAACATCCCTAGTGTGCAATTGACTCACGGGTCCCCACTTAAAAAACACAGCCCCAGACCACATAAAAAACAACCCCCCCCTTCTAATATAACAACTTCTTTTATTATTCACTTACTCATGTAGCCACTCCCGTATATTTAAAATTTCCCGATAGTTTTATATGGGGGGGGGTTTTTTTTGTTTTGTTGTTTGTCCCGCCGCGCGCGCCCGGGGGTTTTGGGTGTTTGTGGTGTGTGGTTGTGTGTTGCGCCGCCGCGGGGGTGTTGTTGTGTGTGTGTGTGTTGTGTGGGAATTTTTTGGGGAGAATTTCTTTTTGGGTGTTTCACATTACCAGTAAAATTTTTTAAAAAACCCAAAAAATTAATGCCCAAAATTTTTATCAAAATTCTATTTCAAATTTTAACAACTTGGGGTTTTTTTTAAAATCAAAATTGGTTACAAAAAATTTTAATTGTCAAGGGGGGAAACCCCCCGGGGAAAACAAAAAAAACAAGTGCATAATGTAAAAATACGACAACACTAATTATTCTCCTAAGAACTTGTCCTTGATTTTAAATTTAATTTTAAAAAAAACATCTTATATGGTTTTAAAAATTTAAAAAAAAAACAAAAACAATGACTAATTTAAAATAGTTAATTTTGATGAAATTTTACTAAAACAAACCAAACACGTCTATTCTCACAACAAAACCCTTTCTGAAAAATTTTATATTAAAATTTTAAACCCTTTGGGGGGATAATTCTCTTTAAACAAAAAAAAAAATTTACTTTCAAATTCAAAAAATCTATCATTAAAACAAAATATTTTTTTGGAAAATTTATTATTTTAAAAAAAAGTAACCTTTAATTTGTATGGGTAACTTTTTTTTTATTTAACCCAAAAAATATGGGCCAAAAAACCCTTTCAAAAGTTTCTCCACTCAACACACTGTCTTTTTTTCTTTTTTTTTTTTTTTTTTTTTTGAAAATTAAATTTGGGGAAACCAAAATTTATATTCTTTAAATTTTAAAATAATTGGGCTAAATTTTAAAAAAACCTACACAAGGCCCGGGGGAAGATGCTTCCGAAACCCCCAACTTGATACAAAACTGATTAAATTTTTTAAACAACAAAAATTTTGCATTCCTCCCCCATCAAACATCGAAATTTTTCACCCTAAAAGGACATTAACCCTCCCCAAATACCCTGTTTGAAGAATTTTAAACCGGGCCTTCCTAGTAGTTTTATCAATATAATTACAAACATACAAACACCCTAAACAAGTTTTTATTTAGGATTTTTGGGAAAAATTTTTTTCAATTTGGGGGACAGTAAAAGATTTTTCTTCTTTTTTAAAAACCTTTGGCCTTATTTTTTTAAAAAAAATTTTCTTGGAAAAAAAAAGGAAAAAAAAAAGGGGTTTAAAAGAAGAAGAAATTTTAAAAAAAGTTTTTAAAAAAAAGCTTTTAAAAAAAACTAAATTCTAATTTTGAATCCAAACCGTAAAAAATAAGGTTAAAAAATGGAACGGGGAATAATTTTAA
>JAMYXO010007904.1:0-11518 GCA_033310375.1 Conus canariensis
TGATAAAAAAGAAAAAGGATGTGCGCATGAAAGAATATTTTACGGGGAGTGAAGATTTAGGAATTTTTTTTTTTTTGGAAAGTTGATATATTCTCTTAGAAATGGGTTTTTCCAAGACCCCGCAATGTGGAAAGACCAAGAAAATCATTGTCAATGATAACACGAAAAACTTTATGCATGTAACTTTTTCAGTCTTTTGTCCTTGGCAGTTGGCGTGAATGAGGATTTAATTTTCTGTCGTTTTTGCGTGTTGTGACATACATGCATTTGGTTTTACTAGCTTGGGGGACAATATTCTTTTCGTCCATGTTATTAAATTTGTTGATGTTTTTCTGCAGGTTTTTACCAGTTCATTTAGGTTTACTATATGGGGATTGTAATAGGTACATCAGCAAACTTTCACAACATTCTGAAAACAATGGTAAGTCATTTTATAAATAGAAAAGAGTGGGGGGCCCCAATACTGACCCCTGGGGGACACCAAAAATTTTAAAAGGGATAACTTGACCTTTGGATTTAATTTCAAAAAGCTGTTGAGGGGTTTAAAATGTGGTTGTTGATTTTGTGTGTATTTGCATGTTTTGGGGTATGTGCCCCTGGTAGTGTGTATGGACCCCGATTGCAATTCATGAATCAAGAGGGATTTAAAGAAAAGGGCCCCAAAATGGGTTTTTAAAATTTTGGACAGCAAGGGAATTTTCCCAAGATCAGGGACAACAATGTAATTTTTTTTAAAACTGAGGATGAAAGTTGATGAATTTGAAGGGTTGAGATTTAACCTTTGTGTACATGAAAAAGTTTTTGGATTGCAAAATGGTGGATGGTAAGATTTGGGGATAGCAAAATGGTCAGTAAAGAGATAGGAAGCAAAAAGTGAGTGAAAATACTTTAAATACAAAGGGTCTGAAAAAAATTTTGGAATAGCAAAATCATATACATAAGTTTTGGAAATTGCAAAAAGGAAAAAGCAAATTTTGGAATAGAAAAAGGTTTGTGCAAAGATTTGGGATAACAAAATTGTTGAAGATTTGACAAAGTTCACAGGTCTGTCAGGTTTTTTGGTTTTGATATTTGGCTGTGGGCTTCGTAAGGCTTATTTAGCGCTTGTATGAGGCCGAGGGCAAATAAATGAAGCAAGATCCTTTGGGAAAATCATGGCTTAAGACTGCTTGGTTGTTGGGGGAAAAAAACTAAGAGTTTAAAAATTTTGAAAATTTAAAAAAATTTTTTTTGAGCAAGGGTGGTTCACTTTGGGGGGGGAAAAAAAAAGGTGGGAAATTTGTTGGATTGGGGTCCATTGGCCCTTGCGTTATTCCGGGATTTTTAAAATTTTGGGGAATAAGAAAAGGGTTTCCCCCTGATAGCTTTGGGCCCAAAGGTAATTCTAAAAACATAAAATTGCATGATTCAACTAAGAGAGAATAAGGGAAGGGAGAGGGGGGTTCAAATTTTTTTTTAACCTTTCTACATGGATGAAGGTTGTCTCAAAGTTTTTCTTAAACCCATTGGGGCCAAGAAATAAAACCAGCAAGGAAGCAGACACAGTATTAAACAAAAAAGTTCTCAAAGATTCTAAGGTCCTTATTTTGTCATTTTTCAGCGGGGGTGATGTGGGCAGGCCCCAATTTTTGGGATAGCTTTTTAACATGTGTAAAATTTTGGGGGTTGCAAAAGGGTTAAAAAGACTTTAAAAGTAAAAAGGAAAAGTAAGGCTCTATCTTTTAAGAAAAAGTGTGTAAAGGTTTGGGATAGCATGAGGTTTGGGTAAAGATTCAGATTTGAGAGAGTGGTTTTTTAAGATTGAAAAGTAAGGATTAATAAGTATTGGATTGGGATCAGATAAGCGACAGATTTGGGGCGCAGGATTTTGGTTTTAACGCAAAAAAGAACGTTAAAGGGCTAAAACCGCGAAAATGGAAAAAAGTAACTTGGGGCCCAAAGGGGAAAAAAACAGAGCGGAATAATAAACCATGTTTGGGGGACAGCATATTTTACAAATGCAGCCACCTTCTAGTCAATACCTTGAACTGAAAAGTAAGCACTTACAGCTGGGCTGAGCGGGTTTGTTGGGTGTAGGAATTGACCCCCAAAAATGATTCAAATAATGGCTGCAGCTCCACAAGTGAAAACCCCAACTATTTACTGGGTACCTTGATAAATGACTAAAACTAGTAAAAAGACCGGGGAAAGAAATTGAAAAGGGACACATAAAGACGTGAATAGTAAGAGGGGTTAGATATTAAAAACCTAAGGTGATAAAAATGAAAGAATTTATAGATTTTACACATAAAGGGCTATAAAAAAAGGGGTTAATGAGAACCAAAGGCTAAAAGGCTCATCCAACCTACCAATTTCAGATGCCCAAAGGACGATGGCAACTGGTGCCAGAAGGGGACGACAAGCACCTGAAAAACCAAGCATTTCGGGAAAGGCCCCGCAACCCCCCAACAGGCCTTCATCATCAACCACTTTGCCGACAGGTGGAGTACTTCGCTGAGGGGGTTCCGGAAAGAACCGAGACCCCTGTGCTGGAAGAGCAGATCAACATCCTCAAAGCTAGCCAACAAGCTTGGAAGGGGTGGGGTGGAGTGGCATTTGAGGAAAGTACAGGGTGGTGTGGGGGGTGGGGGGAGTGTCGAAAGAGGAAATTACAGGGGGGGGTGGGGGGGTTGGAAAAAGGAAATGTACATGGGTGGTGTTTGGGGGGGAGGGGTTTCTGAAGAGGAAATGAAAAATGGGGATGGTGTGGGATTGGGGGTGTGTTGATAGAAAAGTTTCAAAATTGGGGTTTTAATTGGGGGAGAGCTATAAAGGGAAAATTTTTCCCCTTTATTTGGTTAAATGTGGTTATTGGAGGAAAAAAGTTCAAAATGGTTTAGGAGAGAGCAGTAGAACCCTAACAATTAAGGGTTAGGGTGAGTTGCTCAACCCCCAAAACCCAGTTAAATTTTTCATGCATGGGAAACCCTTTTTTCCCAAACCCATTTTTATTAATTTTTCAAATTTATAAATCAAATCTTCCCCCTTTCCCCCCAAATTTTATTTTATGTTCATTTTATATCATCACCTTCCCATAAAACCCCTTTCATTAATTCATTTCTAAAATAACAAACCTTCCCCCTACCCATTTCATTTTTAAAATTTTTTTATTTTATAAATCATTTTCCCAAAACCCCCGGGGTTTTTTTATTTCATTTTTTATAAACTTTTTCCCCTACCCAAATTTTATTATATTGCATTCAATAAAACATTCTTCCCATACCCCCTTGCAGTATTTTTTCCCTTCTATTTTTCATCATTCCCCTTTTCCCCCTTTCATTTTAATTTTCATTCTAGATCATCTTTTTTCCCAACCCCCTTTCAAATTATTTTTTTCAATTTTTATGGGAAAATTTTTTCCCAACCCCTTTGTTTTTATTTCATTTTGATATAAAAATTTTTTCCCAAAACCCATTTCATTATAAATTTAATTTTCATATTTAAACATTTCCCCTACCCCCTTTCATTTAACTTTCATTCATTTTAAGCATTTTTCCCATACCCATTTTTCATTATTTTCATTCTTTTATTTAAACCCCCTCTTCCCATACCCATTTCATTTTTTATTTCATTATTTCATCCTCTTCCCCATACCCCCTTTTTATTTTATTTAAGGATTTTTTCCAAACATATCATCAAAATCTTTTCCCCTAACCCCAGGGGCATTATAAAATTTTATTATAATCACACTCTTCCCAAAACCCCCTTTTCCCTATATTTTCATTATATTTCATTTCAGAAATCCCCTTTCCCATAACCCCTTTTTAAAAATATTTTTATTCTTTTACATCACCTTTCCCCCTTTCCCCAAATTTATATTTCATTTCTATATAAATCACTCTTCCCAACCCAAATTTTATTTTATTTCATTATAGAAACAGCACTCTTCCCCAAAACCCATTGCATTATTATTGAATTTTATTTCATTCGATTCCCCACTCTTTTTCCCAAAAAATTTTTTTTATAAAACATTCATATCATCACTCCCCAAAACCCCTTTTATTTGGGATTGTCTTTATATCTCACTCTTCCCAATTTCCCATTGTTCATAAGGTTTATTCCATTTTCATCACTCTTCCCATACCCATTTCAATTTTTTATATCTTTCCAAGATTTTACTCCCCAAACCCATTTCATCTTTTTTTGAATGTTAAAATAAATTTTTGGCCCCTACCCATTTCATTTAATTTTTAATTCTATATTTAATTTTCCTCTTCCCAATTTCCCTTTGCAGGGAATTTCAGGGTATATCCCTCACTCGCCCATAAACCCTTTTATTTTATGATTCATTAAATAACCACTTTTTCCCATTTCCCATTTTCATTATATTTCATTCTAATTAAACACTTTTCCCATAACCCCTTTCATTTTAAATTTCATTTTTTTTTTCATCACTCCTTTTCCCCCCCCCCATTTTCCCTATTATTTCCCTTTTAAATCATAGTCTTTCCCATACCCATTTCATTTTATATTTCATTCTAATCATACTCGTTTCCCCTACCCATTTCCCGGGTATTTCCCTTATTTATCATCACTTTCCCAACCCATTTCTTTATATTTCATTCATATAACCCTCTTCCCATACCCATTTTTATTAACTTCATTCTAATTTATAAAAAAAATTTTTCCCCAAACCCCTTTCAAGTAATTTTTATAAATGATTTAGTCACTCTTTTTCCCCTACCCATTTTCATTATTTTTTCATTCCCAGATTAAAACACTCCTTCCCATACCCTTTTTTATTTTATTTTCATTTTCTATATAATCACCCTTCCCATACCCATTTTTCATTGAATGGTTTTTATTATATATCAATTTACTCCCCCCCATACCCATTTTTTAAAATTTTTCTATTTTCACCCCTCTTCCCATACCCATTTCATTATTATTTTCATTTAATTTCATTTAAAATCATCAAACCCTTTCCCTTTCCCCCTTCAAATTTTATTTCATTCCATTTTCACCACTCTTCCCCAAAACCCCTTTCATTAAGTTTTAGTTTTATATCAAACACCCTTCCCATACCCGCCCCTTTTCATTTTTTATTTCATTCGAGTATTTACACTCTTTTTCCATACCCATTTTTAATTTTTTAATTTCCCTTTTTAAGTTCCTTTACTCTTCCCCATACCCATTTTCCCTTATAGTTCACTAATCATCCACCGTTTTCCCCTACCCCTTTTCATTTTACTTCATTCGGGGAAAAATCATTTTTCCCTTACCCATTTTATTATATTTCTTCTATATATCCAAATCTTCCCATACCCATTTCATTTTTATTTTTTATTCTATATAATCACTCCTTTTCCCCGACCCATTTCATTATATTTATTATATACATTTACTCTTTCCCATACCCATTTCAAATTTTATTTCATTATTTTATCATTTACCCCCTTCCCCTACCCATTCATTTATTTCATTCAAAATCACTCTTCCCCATACCCATTTTTAATTTTTATTTCATTAATAGGTTTAAACACCTTTTCCCAAAACCCATTTTATTTATTTTCATTTTTTATATTAAATCAGCTTTTCCCATACCCATTTCCCTTAAAATTTCATTCATATAATTCACTCTTCCCCTTTCCCATTTTTAAAAATATTTCATTCTATATTTTAAACACTCTTCCCTACCCAAATTTTTAAAAATTTTTTTTATTCTATATTTACCACTCTTCCCATAAACCCATTTCATTTTATTTCATTCTATATTTCCCTTCGATATAAAAAACCTTCCCATACCCCAAATTTTATTTTTTATTTCATTTTATATCATCAAACCTTTCCCCAAAAACCCTTTCAAATTTTTTTTTATTATAATCATCACTCTCCCCATACCCATTTCATTATATTTCATTCTAAGATCATCCTCTTTTCCCCTACCCATTTCCCTTATTTTTCATTTTAAAATTTATCACTCTTTCCCCAAAACCCCTTTCATTTTATTTCATTCTATATAATCACTCTTCCCATACCCCCTTTCATTTATGTCATTCTATAAAATCACCTTCCCATACCCCCTTTCATTTAATTTTTCCCTTCTATATTCATTTACTCTTTCCCAAACCCCTTTTTTAGTATATTTTATTCTAATCCCTTTACTCTTCCCCCAACCCATTTCATTTTTTATTTTATATTTCATTTTAATTAAAACACTCTTCCCATACCCATTTTATTATATTTTCATTATTTTTTTCATTCTATTATCATCCCTCTTTCCCATACCCATTCATTATATTTTAAAGGTATATAAAATCAAATCTTTTCCCCTACCCCCCTTTTAAAATATTCTTTTCTTATCATCACTCTTTCCCATACCCATTGCCCTTATTTTTCATGCCCAGATCACCAAACCGCCCATTCCCATTACCCTTTCATTTAATTTTTCTTCCCCAAACCCTCTCCCCTATATTCCCCCTATACCCCCAAAACCCCTTATCACCCCTTAACCCCTTTTCCCCCTATCCCCCAAAAACCCCCCTATAATTTTATTTTGATAATTTTTTACTACTATTAGTTCTAGCCCTAGGAAAAAAGCCAAAAATGTCCAAGATTCCCGGATCAAATTTTTCCTTTTCCTCTTATCTCCTCCCCCCCTCATTTTTGGGCTAACCCTTCAAAACCCCCCCGCCCCCCTTTACACTCCAAAGGCGGGGGAAACAAACAGGGACAAAAAACCCGGGGAAAGGGATCACATGTAGGGAAAAGCCCAAAAAAGAAAGCAAACTCTTCCAATCCAAAAATTTCTCAGGACTTTAGATGGCCCTTTTTTGTAGTTCCTACGCTGCATTTTTTTTGTGGGCAAAAATTTTAAAGTGGGGTTAAGGGCCTTAACCATTGTTTTTTCATTGCTTTTTTTCTTCACAAGGGAATTCTTTCAATTTAAAAAAAAATTTAATTGGGGAATTTTTGAAAGTGAATGGCAAATTTGTTTAAACCCAAAGGTTTTTAGTTACCAAGAGACCCTTTGCCAACAATTTTTTAGGGAAATCCCCAAACAGAATATGGTTGAATTTTGGTTTCCCCTTTAGCTTCCAATTTTTATTGACTTTTCAAAAAAGGGCCCGACCCAAGAGCATTTTGTCAAAAGAAGTTTTCCCCTTTTTTTGTTTTTCCCGTTTTTTCTTTTTTTTTCCCGGTGGGGTTTTCAAGCTAAAAAGAATAATACTCAGGGGGGATTCATCAAATTTTTTCAGCCAGGGAAAACTAACCCCCCTTTTCGTAAGAAAAAGGGCAGCTTTTACAGCCCCTACTTACTGACCAAGGGACAGGATTTAAAATGGGTTTAGCTTTCCCCGCCAACGAAATGACCAGGGGACAGGGATCGAACCTGGTCAGACTTTTTACAGCCAGACGGGCGACCAAAGGGACAGGATGAAACTGGCGCTTTCCAAAAGCCAGAAAAGAAAAGACCAGGTTTCAGGATCGAACTGGGAACTTCACCCGGGGCCCAAATGACCCACCATTACAGGAAGAAACTGGTCAGCTTTCCCCAAACCAACTTTATGAAACCGGTAAAAGGAAGAAACCCGGTCAGCCACAGCCAAAAAACGACGACCAGGGAAAGGATCAACAGGTCACTTCAAAAAGCCAAACTGGAATACCATTTTCCAAAAGAAACAGGGCAGCTTCACAAGCCAGCCCGAAAAGACCAGGAAAAGGAAACAGACTGGTCAGGGGTTTACACCAACTGAAAGGGCCAGGGACAGGGTTAAACTGGCCATTTTACCAACCAGACGACTTTACCGTACAAAAAACTGGTCAACTTTTACAACCAGACGAAATTTTAAACCAGTACAGGAAGAAAATGTTCATCTTTTTAAAACCAACTGACCAGGAAAAGGAAACGGGGTAAACTTCACACCAGAGACGACCAGTACAGGATAAAACTTTCATTAAAAGCCAAACTGACGACCAGGGTACAGTCAACTGGTCATTTTCACGCCAGACGACTGACCAGGTAAGGA
The DNA here is from genome assembly GCA_033310375.1 of Conus canariensis. Taxonomy (NCBI): domain Eukaryota; kingdom Metazoa; phylum Mollusca; class Gastropoda; order Neogastropoda; family Conidae; genus Conus; species Conus canariensis. The sequence continues at coordinate 8,010 of JAMYXO010007904.1, forward strand.
AAAACTGCAGTTTTCACACCAACTGACTACCAGGTACAGGATAAACTGGCACTTCACACCCCAACTGACCATTTACAGGATCAGACGGCGGGCTTCACAGGCCAGACTGCCCAATACAGGATCAACGGGGCCTTTCCCCAGCCAAAACCTATAACCAAATCAATCACTAGCTATTGGTTTGGGGCATTTCAAACACTTAACTTTAAAAATAACTGTTGTTTCTGTTTGATGAGAAAAAAAAAATCATACTTTTTAAGATTTAAGAAAAAAAAGCTGACCAGATCGTGTTAACTAAATCATGTTTTCCTACAGTCTTTAGAAGAATTTTAATCCTTTTGTGTGCTTTTCCGAGACTCCTTGATGATTTGAGGAGAGCTGAATGCAACACACCCCACTACATTCTTTGTATCAAACCCCACACCAAAGGAAGCTTTTAAGAAGTTCTTCGTCGCCCCAAGTCCCTTGGTTTATCCCCCTGGTCTGTAGTTGTGCACTTGCTCCTTTTTTCGTTTCACGAAATTGTTGAAGTGGACACCTTTGTGCTTGAAGGTGTAACGGGAAAGGGGTTTTAGCTCAACATCTGCTGTTCATTTACCTGGGCGTTAATTTAAAGGTACTTTCTGAAAGTGGCTTGTCACTCAAAAGGTTGCTTTTGGGGTTTCTTAAGAATGCTTTCAAAAAAATGACCAAAGCTTACAAGCTATACAGGATTGGTTCGATGCTGAGCAGACCTTGGGTTTGTTTTTTATTGGGTTGGTTTGTTTTGTTTTGAAAAGGACATTTGAAAATATTTATCATTTAAAAGTGAAAAGGATATATTTTTCAAAAAATTTAAAAAAGGAAAAAAAAAAAATTAAAAAACTGTTTTGACCACTGAAAGGATTCGTTTTCCTCACCATTTAACCTTTTTTTTCAGGTTCAACCCTTCAAATAACCGTGAAATAAATTTTTTAAAATTGAATATTTTTTTAATCACTTTTCAACAAATTGTACATAAACAATCGATATAACAGACTTTTTGTTTTGGGGCCCCTTTTTTATGAGTTTTGTGCAATTTCCTCATTTACCAATGTAACTTACCCAAAATTTTTGGGTTTTACTTAAATAATTCCCGCAAGTACAAAAAAGGCTTTAAAACCCCTTGGGATTTACTTTCCTTTTTTTTTCATTTTTCCGTTTTTGGCCGATTTGGCTGCTTTTGGGCATGTTGTGAAACCACTTTTGGGAAACCCAAAAAAATTACTTTTTTATTTTGCTTTTCCCCGGCAGTACAAGTTTTTCTGAAGAGGAAAATGTAATTTAATAATTTTGGGGCAACGAGGAATGGCGGGGCCTTATGGTCCCTTTTGGGACCGACTTGAGGAAAACCTGAGGTTTTTTGAGAGAAACAAAAAGGAAAAAGGAAAAGAAAACAGCTCACCCACCTAAAAACCGTTTTTTTAACATAGAGGGCTATCACATTTGGGTATGATAGTTTAACCCTGGCGATGGTGAGAACCATTTCTAAAAGGGGGCGCCTAAATTTCAGTGTGATTGTTGTGCATTTTGACCCCCAAAGGCCCTTTTAACAACTGGACCGGGTTTCTAGAATTCGCACAGGGCTGCGGCACCCACCAGGGTTTGGACCCCCTTTGGGTTTTTGGGGGTGGGTTTTTTTTGGGGGTATGTCTGTGTGGTGGCACCTAGTGAAGCAGAGAGTAGATGAGACCAGATTTCAAAATAGTGGGGTCTTAGCGAATGTGGAGGTGGTTCTGAAGACGTGCAATACCTAATGGTGATTTGTATGTGGTGCATTACTGGGGTGTGGGGGCTTTATATTTTGAAGGTATACATCCTGTTGTTTGGGTTTTTTTGTGGGGCGTGCCTAATTTTGGGGGTTTGGGTTTTTAAGACATGCATCCCCATTGTATTTTTAAAATGAGGTTTCAGTCCTTAAAATTTTGGGTGTGTTTTGAAGACAAGCCTTTCCAAAATTTTTTTTATATATGTGGGTTTGCCTAATTGTGTGTGGTGGGTTTTTAAACAAGCATCCTTTTATGATGTTTAAAATATGTTTTTGCTGTAAACCCAAAATTGGGGGATAGTGTTTTTTAAAACAAGCATCCCTTTTTTAATTATTAAAAATTGGTGCGTACCTAAAAAATAAGATTTTTTTGAAGACAAACATCCTAATTTTTTTTTTAAAAAAAGTGTGGCTGTTCCCAAAAAGTGGAAAAGTGTTTTTAAAAAACCCGTAATCAAAAAATTTTTAAAAAAATTTTTTTGTTTGGGGGTTTACCCAAAAATTTTGGAGTGTAAATTTTTAAAACAAGAAATTTCCAAAAGAAAAAAAAATTGTGGGGCTGAACCCAAAATTTTTTAAGTGTGGTTTTGAAGACAAAATTTTCCAAGATTTGTAAAAAAAAGTGAAAAAGGCAAAACCTAAAAGTGGGGTTTAAAAAAATTTTTAAAATTACAAACCAGGTTTTGAAAAATTTTGTGTGGAGAGGTTTTTTTAAAATTTCTTTTTGAGTGGGGGTTTTTAAAACCATTAACCCAAAACAAAAGTTTTTGATTTTGGGTTAAAAACCCTAAAAGGGTATTGGGTTTTAAAAAAACATGAACCCCAGGTTTTTTTGTTTTTTTTGCGGGTTAAACCCGATTTTGGGTGTTTGGGGGCAGAAAGGGCCAAAGCGGGGTTCCCCCAACGGGGGGGCCGGGGTTTCTAGCCACGCCAACTCATCAAACAAGAGCAAAATTGCCCAAACCTTTGAAGGGCCCTTTTCCCCCCCTACCCAAAATTTTTGTGTTTTGTGTGCTTGCTGAAAGGGTTTGGGATTGGTTTTAAAGGGGGTTGGGGGTTTTTTTGTTTTAACGTACCCGGGTGTGGTTTTAAAAGGTTTTGGAAATTTTGTTTATGGTTTTTTGTTTTGGGATGTTCCCGTACGGGTTTGGTTTTGAAATTTTAATTGGTGTTAGTTGTTTTGTTTTTTTGTGTTTTTGGTTTGGGGTTTTTTCAAGTGACATTTGAAAAAAAGTTAACTCAAAATGTTTAACCAACTTTGAAGTAAAAATGCACCTTTATTTTAAAAGGGTTTAACAGACAGATTTTTTCTTTCATTACCGTCATTGTCAGGGTTTGAAGCAAAATTAAATTGTCCTTTCACTGAAAGGGGGAAAAAAGCATGTTCATTTTTGACCATGTTTTTTTTATTTATCCAACCAAAATAACTTAAGAAAAAAGTTAAGTTTAATGGGTTTTTTTAAAAATCCACTCTTTTTGCAATTTTTTTCCAAAAACCCTTTTTTTGGAGAACAGGGGAATCAAAGCCAAGCAAAAATTTTTCAATGGGAAAAGAATTGAATTTGGGGGAAAAGGAAAATTTTTTTAAATTGGTTTTAAATGCGGAGAAATTTCCCCTTGTTTCAGCAACAAAACACTTTAAAACCTTCCCAAAGATTTTTACTGTTGAAACATTTTAGATTCCAGGGGGAGTAGGGCCCCCATTGGGACAGGACACATCGATTTT
>JAMYXO010007905.1:0-11517 GCA_033310375.1 Conus canariensis
TTTGGCGTCATATACTTTACCATGTCAGACCATAGCATTCAACGGCAGTTAGCCAGCTCTGTCAGGCCGAATTTTTTCCGTGGCCAATGCAGTCATAAGACAGTCACGTGATGTCACCCCACTTCCGGCCCCGGAAGAAGCCAGTGTCAACTTCCTATAAGTCATTCATCTTCGGCCTGCCGTCAAAGCAAGATAAGTCTTGTGCTCTGTCTCGCCTATACTTGCCTTTGTGTTAACTTTGCTGTGTTTTGTTCTATACTTGATTCAGTTGTGGCTTGCAAATGTGAGGCTCTTGGTGGGAGCGTATTTATCAAAAGATTTGTCTCTTTTACCGGCACTCTCGGGAGCGTATTTATTAAAAGATTTGTCTCTTTTACCGGCACTCCCGCGACTTTGTTACTCGCGATCGTCGGCACCGCTCGCCGGTCGTGTTCCCCCACCATATTGCCGAGCCTCGGGTTCAGCACGCATTTTGTGCTGGTTCCGGCTTGCACTAGACCCTGAGTATTTTTGCCGTGTGAGGCTCTTGGTGGGAGCGTATTTATTAAAAGATTTGTCTCTTTTACCGGCACTCTCGGGAGCGTATTTATTAAAGATTTGTCTCTTTTACCGGCACTCTCGCGACTTTGTTACTCGCGATCGTCGGCACCGCTCGCCGGTCGTGTTCCCCCACCATATTGCCGAGCCTCGGGTTCAGCACGCATTTTGTGCTGGTTCCGCTTATTAAGGTTTAGGGCTCAATAACTATCACACCTGTACTCTTTACCCTTCACAGGTAGAACGTGTTCGAGTAAGGTGTGTGACACTGATCTGCTTATTAAGATTTAGTGCCCAAGAACTATCACACCTATACACAGTGATACTCCACGTGTAGAGATTGCTATTAATAGCCATACCAGTCACACGACCGGTGGCGTGTACGGGTAGTTCGAGTTTTCAGTCGATCTCTCGAGCACTTTGCACGACACCACACGGACGATCGAGATTAATTGATTTTCTCGATCGGCCACCTTGTCTCCTCTTTGCGGTCGTGTGTTCCGGGTTTGCTCTATCCACCTGTGCCCAACATGGTGAAGGACACCGCCGGGTCGAGCCACTCCACTGCTCGGAGTTCGCTCAATTTCCCGGAGAACCCGCGGGTCGATTCCATCTCGGAGCAATCCGTTCGCACTGATGAACGTACGGTTCGGGTAGACAGAGACGACTTCTCCGCGGAAGGGACGCGTGATCTTCCTCGTCTACCAAACCGACGGACGCACGACCGCGGCGTCCCAAGGCTGATAGGCAAGCGGCCACCATTTCAAAATGCCTTTCATTTGATCTGCCTGCTAGTCTAAGGGCAAAGCTCCCCTCAAGGTGCTGCCCAGAAAGTCTAATGGCAAGGCTCCCCTCAAGGGGCCCGGCCGAGCAAAGACTAGCCAACGGAATTCGCCCTCCCCCACCCCTTCTCCATCGGCCAGCTTGCCCTCTAGCCTACGGACTCGCTCGGAGACTTCTAACTATCATGCTGAGTCACGCGAATCTCGGCCCCCGGGGCACCTTGCCGAGCCGCGGACCAGCACGGGTGACGGATCTGGGATGGAATCACCATCCGTCACTCGCCTTGATGAGTCACGTATCTCTTTTTCCCCCCAAATTGATACGTGCACTCATAGCGCTCGGCCCCACCGGGCACAGGTGCAGCCAACACCTGAGCTCGAGGAGCGCTTCGACTCCGGAAGCAGCCTTATGGTCACCCCGACGCACGACCTCGGTGGTGTCCATAATCCTGGGCGTGCGGGCACGCCGCGCCATGGGCCCGGCCGTGCCCATGCACAAGGACGGTCGACCTACCCCGATCGAACGTCACCTTCTTCCCTAGGGGTATTGGACGTTGGGGAACCGACCTTTCGGATCCCCATTTGGGCAACGTCCGCGGTCCCGCTCCTCCGGGGGAGGATCTACCAGCGGGACCAAGGGTAACCTGACATATTCCTCCAGGGGGAGGAACACGGGACCGCATCCTGACCAATCCGCACTTTCGCGGGTTGGGGGCTCGACTTCCGCATCCTCCTCCATACCATTATGGCCCTCCCAGGCCCATTCCAAGGACGTGTATGGTGCAGTGCACGGACCTGGACGGGGACGACAGGCCACGGCCTCTCAAGCCCCCCCCCAACAGTGATTCAGGTTACCCGGGTCCCCGGGGACTTTCTGCCTACAAGAAGAAGAGGGTCTCGTGGCTACGACTCGGCGGATGTCTGACCTACGCATTCGCCCAACGCGCTGGTCAGACCTTGAGTGCGGCCTACCTACCATGGTTTTTCCCCAGGGCCGCCACAGCCCGTTTACCTCCCCGGGGACCGGTGGCTCTATGCCCCCGAGAGAGACCAGTGGCTTAACGCCAACACCCAGCACGACCAGCTACATGGTCGAATGTGGCACCCGGCCTCACTTACCTGGGTCGACCTTGGTCTCCCTCCTCGGGCGCTGTCCTATCGGCAGGACGATGTCCCGGCCGCCGATTATAGGGCCACCGGGGACACACTACAGGCACCCCTCGACTTACCTCCTGAAGACGGGTGCTATGAACCCTCTCAGGACCAGTACCTCCCTGAGGCGGACGATGACGAGGAGCTAGCCCCCACCTCATTGTACGATGTCCGCACGATAGAACGGTGGCGACCAGACCTCGTTAGGAGGGAGGCCGCACCCGCTGACGAATTTCTCTCCCTCTCCCCCGGCCCAGAGATCTAGACCAATCTACCCAAGAACCCCTCAGTCGCCTCCTTGTTTACGGACAATCCCGTGACCAGGGAGATGGGCATTTCCCAGTCGGACCGTCGGTTGATCCCCCACCTGCCCCCCCCTACTTCCGGCGCCATCTCCTTTAAGAACCTAAAGGAATGGGTCCGAGTAGCCAGGATGGGCATCCTCCACACCACGGCGGGACACACCTACTTGGACATGCCCCTTCAGCGAGCGGAGGCTCTATGGCCGGAGGACGATGGTGCCATCCCAGTACCGGGGGACCCGGGCTCTGAGGCGCACCAAGAGCCTGACCCTCGCTTGTTCAGCGATCCTTTCATGCGACACCTAGTTAACAGGATTTCGCATCACCTTTCGGCTGCGGCGGACAGCGCAGCCAGAAGCCACTTCAACTGCTTGTTGGTCGCGAGAGAGGCCGTGCTGGCGCGGACCTCTCTCTCCCCGACGCTTAAGGCAGCCCTGCGATGCATCCCGGGCCAGGTCCAGTCGCTCTTTGGCGACTACTCGGCTGACGTCATAGCACAAGCAGTTGAGGAACGCAAGCAGGCTGTGTCCTTTGCGCCCAGGCCACCGCCACGCCCTGCTAGACCCCCACTTCGTTCCTTCCCCAGGCACAGACCCTATCCCAGACAATCGCCTTCCCGCACCGCACGGCCCGCCAAGCGACCTAATCTTCTCCCAAGGCCTAAGCCAAAACCCCATCAGCAAAATTTTCGGTTAGGCCAACAGTCACGCTCCCGGAGCTGACTAGGGAGACAGCCCGAGGGGGACTTAGATCAGGTAGCACCCCCCCTCGCCCTATCCCCCACCCACCAGCCCAGACCCTCGCCCCCCCTGGCGGGCAGCCTCTCCCGGCATGCCCACCAGTGGAGACGCATACGCCTCACCCCTGGATAGTGGCGGTGCTACAGGAAGGGTTTCGCCTTCCTTGGGCCCACGAGCGTCCCCCCCCTCATGCTATCTCCCCCTCCCTCCCCCAACGAACCCTCCCCCGCCAAAGCAGAAGCTCTTCGCACGGAAGTCCAAGACCTCCTCAAAAGAGGGGCCATCTCGGAGATTTCCCACCCAAACCCCGGCTTCTACTCTTTGTGATCCCAAAAGCCTCGGGAGGATGGAGGCCCATTCTAGATCTTTCGCCCCTCAACAAGTTCCTCAGGCCCACCAAGTTCAAGATGGAGACCCCCACCCAGATCCGAGACTCCATCCATCATCGCGACTGGGCCACATCCGTAGACCTGAAGGACGCCTATTTTTCAGATCCTGATTCACCCGGCCCACAGACGATTCCTACGGTTCGTCTGGCAGACCCCGGAGAGGCCTGCACGCATAGTGGACCTCATCTCCTGCCTGTCACAGGCACCCCACACCTCGGCCAGAACCCTGTCCTCCCTCCTAGGAATGATGGAGTCCCTGTCTCCCCTCATTCCCCTGCGGCGGGTCCCCAAACGCCAACTTCAGAGGGAGTTCCGCCGACGTTTGTCACAGACCTCCGACCGCTGGGACCAGGTCATTCCCCTCGGACACTGGTTCATTTCGGCGACGGAGGAGCGGCTCACTCCAGCCACTCTCTCCACCGGGGTCCCCATCTCCCTCCCAACCCAACCCAACCACTGGAACTTTATACAGACGCCTCCAACTTGGGCTGGGGGGCCCACGTGGAGGACAGTCACGCCTCGGGGAGTGGGAGCTGGAAGCGGTCAGGCTAGCCCTTCTCCAACTCCAGCACAAGGTCGCGCACCGACTTGTTCTCCTCCTCACGGACAATACGTCGGTAGCTTGCTATGTCAACAAAGGGGGAGAGGCCCGCTCCATAGGCCTCTCCCTCAGAACAGAGGCCCTCCTTCGCTGGTGTCGCGCAACCATTGGTTTGTGCCCATGATCGACCTGTTTGCCACCAGCTTCAACCATCACCTGCCCCTGTACGTCTCTCCCGTTCCAGATCCCCAGGCGGATGCAGTCGACGCACTATCCCTCCCCGGGACGGGCCTACTGGCGTATGCCTTTCCCCCCTTCCCCATCCTACACAAGGTGATCAGGAAGGCAAGGCTGGAAAGACCCAGGCTGATCCTCGTAACGCCATGGTGGCCGACCCAGTCTTGGTTCCCGGACCCCAAGTCCCTCACCCACGTTCCCCCCCTCCGGCTCAGCCCTCGCTGGGACATGCTGAGACAACCCCGGTCAGGTCTTCCTCACTCCAATCCCAAGATGCTTCGCCTACACGCGTGGCTTCTATGCCAGCCCAACTGCGAACATCTGCATCTACCCCCCACTCGGAGAGACCCCAGTCCGTCCTAGACACACTAGCCGGGGCAGGGGCCTCTCAGGGATTACGGGACTTCGCCTCGGCATCTCGCAGAGCCAGCACCGAATCCCTCTACAACTACCGTTGGGAGAGATGGATAACCTGGTGCTCAGATAACTCTGTTCCCCATTACTGCCCCTCCAACATCCAAATAGGAAATTTCCTCTCCCACCTATCCTCTTCCCTTAAGCTGTCGGCTGGCTCCATTCGGGGCTACAGATCAGCTATCTGCACTACCATTCGTCAACTGGGGGGCCCTTCTTTTGACAATGACTTTCTCCTCAGAGAGGTGTCTAGAGGAGTTGCTCTACGGGAAGCTCAGTCCCCTAGGCGCATTCCCCTCTGGGACCTTTTTACGGTCCTCGATGCCCTCAGAAAAACCCCTTTTGAACCCATTGCTTCTATTCCTTTTGACCTCCTCTCCTTTAAGACCACCTTTCTCCTCGCCCTGGCCTCGGCCAGAAGACGAAGTGAGATTCACGCCCTCAGCGGTGACCCCACAGATATCGCCTTCCACAGGGACGGCTCAGTCTCTCTCAAGTTCCTTCCGGAGTTCTGACATCTTGGGAAAGGGAGAAAAAGATGGAGACATGGACCTTTGCCCCTCCAGGTGTCTCAGGTACTACTGGGAACGCACACGCCCCAGGCGCTCCTCCCAGAGACGACTCCTTATCTCCCTCAACCCCAACAATACTAGAGATATCTCGGCGGGAACTATCTCCAGGTGGCTCTCCAAGACGGTGAGATCTACCTACGCTCAGGCGTACAAGGATCTCCCTGTCCTATCACCCAGGGCCCACGAGGTCAGAGCACTGGCCACTTCCACAGCGTTCCAGTACTCTGTCCCCGTGCGCCACCTGCTGGAGGCAGCCTACTGGCGTTCGGAAAATCCCTTCATTAATTTTTACCTGAGGGATATCCGCATGACCAGAGCTGATGGGTCTAAGGGGATTTCCTTTGTGGCGGCCAATGCAGCCATATCGGTCAACCCCAAGAACCACTAGGGCGCTCGCCCTCCTCCGATTCCTTTAAATTCTGCTATGGTCTGACATGGTAAAGTATATGACGCCAAAATGGGGAGTTTGTGTTATACTCCCTGTTTGGCTAGTATACTTACCATGTCAGACTCTAATTCCCTCCCTACCTTCCCCTCTGGCGCCAAGGTTCTCGGGGTCACCATACACCAGGCCTCGCTGAATGACTTATAGGAAGTTGACACTGGCTTCTTCCGGGGCCGGAAGTGGGGTGACATCACGTGACTGTCTTATGACTGCATTGGCCACGGAAAAAATTCGGCCTGACAGAGCTGGCTAACTGCCGTTGAATGCTATGGTCTGACATGGTAAGTATACTAGCCAAACAGGGAGTATAACACAAACTCCCCATATTTATTTGCGTCGGTCTATCTGGCAACAGCAACAGCAAGGCTCGCCTGTTCAAATGCCTGCAACGTAATCTTTACTGCTTTCACCGACGACAGGTTTTAGTCAGATGTTGTGATGATAGACACTAAATGTGAGCGTGAGTCTTCTGCAAAACGTTCACTTTGTATTCTTAGCACATATTCCATCAAGGCAGACTTCACTGTTATCAATGATGATGATGATGGTGATGATGGTGATGATAGTGATGATGATGATGATGGTGATGATGATGATGATGGTGATGGTGATGATGATGATGATGTGGTGGTGATGATGGTGATGATGATGATGATGATGATGGTGATGATGATGGTGATGGTGATGATGATGATGGTGATGATGATGATGATGATGATGATAATGGTGATGATGATGACGACGACGACAGATGTGACATGGAAGCAGGCTTTACTAAACGGAGTGAATCAATCAGGGGAGTTCACCGCCCCAGACTTTTCAGAATGGGGAAACAATCCACAAATCACCAGAACGAGTGGCTTGAGACGTCTCTACTCAGGTTCATCAAAACAAATTATTCTGACTTAAATCTCACCGTGCAGCTAAAGCAGAGTGGAGCAAACTTACACCCACAAGACTGAACAATATGCCAGTCTAGTCAACATCTGTGCAGAATCCGGCTTGCAAGCCAAAGTCCTCGCCATTATTTAGGTTGGAGTAAGGCTGATTATAGCTCACCAGCCTATGATCTTATGAAACAACTCGAGAGTTTTGGTTAGAAGAGGACCAGAACCCTGAAGACAATGGCAGAGGCAGCTGAAGAGAGTTCCAGTTGGATCTGGACGAGGAGGAACAAAAGTGAACTTATAGGGCTTAAATTTCCCATTTAGATAGCAGACGGGTGTCCATTAGCGATGTGGGTAAGACATGCGTTTAAAAAAGAGGCAAAGCCTTGAGACTCCTACTCATCCAAGAAAGTGCAGGTTCGAATCGCGGCAGCGCCAGGAGAAAAAAAAAAAAAAGTGACGGCAGAACGGCATTTAGGGGTCATGACCTGGAAACGGCCCAGCCAGCCACTTTTGAGTGTCAGGGGTTCTGATGTGTCTGAGGAGAGAGAGGTGGTGTGGGGGGGGGGGGGGGGGGGGGGGGGGGGGGGGGGGGGGGGGCTCTACTGTGAAGACCTTCTGTTATGTTCTCCCTAGACTTTCTTCCTAATTATTATCATCATCATGATCATCATCATATCATCATCATTACTTTTATTCATTATTATCATCAGTCCTCTGTCGTTTTCGACATTTTTGAACCTGACAATCAGTTCTGCCTGTTGGACGGAAGTCAGTGATCGGGGTGGTCAGGGTGAGGGGGAGTGACGGACGATAGAGGGGGGGGGGGGGGGGGGGGGGGGGGGGGGGGGGGGGGGGGGGAGGAAGGGCGGCCACACCGAAGCAGGACTTCACTGATAAAGAAAGAAAAGGAGAAGCCCACTGCCTCCACATTGCCTGCACCATTTATTCACGATTTTTTTTTTTTTTTTTTTTTTTTTTTTTTTTTTTTGAGAGAGAGAGGGTTGTTGAATTAAGTTATTTTATCAATGATCAGATCCACCCCCGGGGAAAAATATCTACGTGCTGGTTAAATAACAGAGACACAGCAGTGGGGGAAGATACATGAAGCGAGAGACCAAAGTTCTGTTTTGCCTGCCTAATCTTTCACAAAGGATCCGGCTTCGTTTCATTTCTTTCTTTCTTTCTTTCTTTTACTTTTCTTTTTTTTTTTTTTTTTTTTTTAAATAAAACCCCTTTTAACGCGTTTACCTTATCTTTTTCTTCTTCCTTTTTTGGGTGGATGGGGGAGGGGGGGGGGTGGGGAGTGGGGGGGGGGGGGGATCTTTGTAAGCTTACACGTAATTTTTCAGTTAATTCTACTCACAATCGGAGGGATTCATGTGTGCACAACCAGCAAAGAGACAGACGGACATAGTACATTGCAGCGCTCAGTGTCACACATACTTGGACACACACACACACACACACACACACACACACACGTACGTGCTCTGACGCATGCATCAACACCCATTGTACACCCACGCACGCACGTATACACGCCCTGACTGGCACACATATGTACACACTCCCCACCCTTCCCAGCACATACACACGCATGCACGCAAACACACACGCACACATACGCACGCGCGCGCGCGCGCGCGCCACACACACACACACACACACACACACACACACACACAGACGTGCATGTGTGTGTACACATACCATCCCGATGTGTCGTAGCCCCCTTCCTGCTCCCCCCCCCCCACCGCCCCCACATCTCCTCCACAATCAGACAAAACACACACACAATGGCAGACACACACGCATGCGCGCACACACGCTAGCGCAGGCGCGCACTCACACGCACACACACATACACACACTCACGCACGCACGCACACACATGCACGCGCGTACACCACACACACACACACACACACACCACACACACGCACACACACACACACACACACACACACACACACACACACACGACAACATCACAGATATGAGTCAGTTCAGCGGCTACTACATCCTTAAACTTATCAGCCCCACCCCCATCTCCACCCCTTCCGCTTTCTCTCTCTCTCTCTCTCTCTCTCTCTCTCTCTCTCTCTCTCTCTCTCCTCTCTCTCTCTCCTCCCAACCCCCATCCCTGTCTGAAGAAAAAGGCGTCAAAGTCTGAAGCCAGGATGTCATTTGGAAAAACAACAACAACAACAACAACCACCACAAAAACGCCCCCTCCCTCCCCGCAACAACAACAACAACAACAAATAAAATAAAGCGGTCTCTCGAGCAGACATAGGACCAAACTTTGTCAACCTTGTCTACTTCAGCATATCAGGGGAGAGAGAGAGAGACAGAGACAAGACAGACAGACAGACAGACAGACAGAGGTTGGGGAGGGGGGCTGAGGAATACTGGTAAGCATATGGGTAGATGTGGTGGACGAGGAGTGGACAGATCAGCACGTGAGATGGGTGAGGAGATGTTTTTGACAGCTGGTGAACCTTGAGGTCGTCTGATCGAAGTTTGGACCGAGCTCCACAGAGTGGTGGAGTCTGAGGAAGATCAGCTGGATTTGAAGCAATCGATCCTTGAAACTGGGACCGTGGATTTAGGAAGGGATCTAGAGGGATTAGTCGAGATCTGTTGGTTTCCTATCATAATCTTGCGTATTATGAACCTTGTATTGTTGTTTGCGGCTTACGGAAAACTTGAAGTTTTGTTGTTGTTGTTGTTGTTATTGTTTTCCTTTCTATTGATGTCTTAGTCGTAGCTCGTGCGGCTATTTTTTGTTTTCCAGGAAGACTTGCTAGTGAGCGCTCGTTTGAGTAGGCTCAGCAGTATCTCCGCTGTATGAGAGAGAGAGAGAGAGAGAGAGAGAGAGAGAGAGAGAGAGAGAGAGAGAGAGAGAGAGAGAACAGTGCTATTCTAGCTGTTGCAGCTGCTCCTGAGGTGGAATTGCCATGTTCCATCTGGATCGGGTACAGGACATTTCTGAAATGCTTGGTCGGGGAGTTGAAAGCACAGTTAAGAAAGCAGAAATGGGAGCAGGTGCTATAAGGATGAGAATAGCAGGGGTGGGGCAGGTAGGGGGCTTGGGGAGGATGGCTAGAGTGGGGGGGTTGGGGGTTGGGATGGGGACTGGACTTTGAGGGTAAGGGCGGGAGGACTGTGCGCAGATTGCCTGCTAAGAGGAGTGGTTTCCTGGAACAACGGGTTAGGTACACGTACGACATCCGGATCGACTTTTCCATCCGGTTGTAGATCGATCCATAGCTAAACGTAGCAGCGAAGTTTGGAATGACCGAATTGCTTTAAGGCATACGTTTTTTTTTTTGTTTTTTGTTTTGTTTTTTTTTTTAAAAGAAAATGACAACAAAAAACAGCAATTATATTTCAGCAAGAATGAGAGCAACAAAAAAGTCGAGCACGATGCATTTACTAAAACCATCAAACACCACACACACACACACACACACACACACACACACACACACACACACAACACACACACACACACACACACATTATGGGACAAAACTGAGAAGAAAATGAATTACTCCCAAGGTAGCAATACAGCAAAAAATTCAGACCTTCATCAACACCTGTCTGAGGCGCATCTTCAAAATCAGATAACCAGAGAAGATCAACAATGAAGATCTATGGAAGCAAGCAGGACAAGAACCAGTGGCCAAGCAGATTCTGCGGAGGAAGTGGGGCTGGATTGGACACACTCTCAGGAAGCCAGCATCCAGCACCACACGCCAAGCCCTGACATGGAACCCGCAGGGGAAAAGGAAGAGAGGCCGACCTCGCAGCAGCTGGAGGCGAGACACTGAGGCAGAGATAGAGAGGCAGGGACCAACTGGACAGGCATTCAGCGAGCAGCCCAGAACCGAGTGCGATGGCGGAGTGTTGTCGATGGCCTATGCTCACCCTTGAGCCATGGGCCTAAGTAAGTAAGGTAGCAAACTCAACCGATGTATGTTCAGGTAGCATGACAGTCCCAGTTTTCCTACCCTTTAGATCCCAACTGCTTTTTTCATTTGTGTGTGTGTGTGTGTGTGTGTGTGTGTGTGTGTGTGTGTGTGTGTGTGTGTGTGTGTGTGTGCATTAATCTAACCCTTTCAAGCTTTCCTCATGTGGCTTCATCATTTGCTTCCTTTTTCCACTATTTCCGCTGTACCCTTTTCTACGTTATTCACTCGATTTCTATACTTTCTATTTCCCTTTTCGTTCTGGTGTCCTACTTTGCCCCATCTTTTCTTCCAGTATATCTACCACAGTTACCTATCGTTTATTTTTTTATTTATTTCTTTTTAATAAGGATTCTTCTTATTGTATTTCACTTTTGTTGTCAAGATATTCCTCTACCTTTACAGGTTATTCTTCAGGTTTTGCCAGAGTTGTGTTTGTTTGTTTGTTTGTTTGTTTTTTGTTGTTTTTTTTGGGTGGGTGGGTGGTGGGTGGGTGTCTAACTGACCCCAGAACGGGAAAGCAAAGGTCACAATTTTGCTGT
>JAMYXO010007906.1:0-11516 GCA_033310375.1 Conus canariensis
AATGGGACGACGAGTGCGAACGTGCGTTCCAAGCTCTGAAGCAGCATTTCTGCCAACCTCCCGTCTGTAATTTGCCGGTACCAGGTTTGACATTTGTGCTCCAGACTGACGCATCAGAAATGGGAGTGGGAGCTATACTGTGTCAGCAGTACCCTGAAGAGATGCGCCCTGTAGCATGTGCCAGTAGAAAATTAAGCCCTGCAGAGCAGAATTACCCTATAGTAGAGAAGGAGTGTCTGGCAGTGGTGTGGGGAATACAAAAGTTCCAGGTGTATTTGTATGGGACTCCCTTTATTGTCCAGACAGATCATTCCCCACTCCAATACTTAGAAAAGATGAAGTCTGTTAGTGGGAGAATCACAAGGTGGGCACTGCAGCTGCAGCCATTTCAGTTTACGGTGCAGGCAGTGTCTGGAAAGGACAATGTGGCGGCAGACTTCTTGAGTCGCTTGCCGTAGAGAAAGAGAGAGAGAGAGAGAGAGAGAGAGAGAGAGAGAGAGAGAGAGAGAGAGAAAACCTGAGGGTTCCATTAACCTGTGTCGTGAGAGGTTGACATTGTCGAAGCTATGCATGTGTTATCTTTGGTAGAGAATGGCGTAGCAAAGTGTTACTGAGGGTGTGGTATTTGTAGCACATGTTACACAGCAGTTGTGCGTAATCAGAGCACCCTCAGTTATGAAATTTATATGTAGTGCGTAGTGTAACGGCTGCCATAAGTGCCTGCGTTAAGGTCGTGTGAGGCAGAGTTAGTCCAGGTTGATTAATGTAACCTGTGGTTGTTGATGTATTTAAAAGTTGATGTTGTTGGGATGGAAGTTTTGGTGTGCATCAAAAGTAACAGTAGGACAGAATGAGTGATAGAGAATTGGATTGTTATAGGTAGGGTGTGGCCAAAACGCCGATCGAGTGAAAGTTGTTGTTGGTTTTAACCTGTAGTTAAAACTTAGGCAGGGGGGTGTGTCACCGATCGGCGGGTACTAAACTAGTACGTCCACGTGTTTAAGAGTAGTGGTGGTCCAAGATAGAGAGCGTGTGCGAGTATGCGTGCGAGTGTGTGTGTGTGTGTGTGTGTGTGTGTGTGTGTGTGTGTGTGTGTGTGTGTGTGCGTGCACGCGCGCTCGCGCGTATGTGAGGTTGGGGTTTAGTTAGCTAGGGTTAGGCTAAGTTCCTCGGGGCTAGGTAGTAGGGTTAGGCTAGGTAGGGGGGCAGGTGAAGTAGGACATACAGTATTTTGCCTTCCAGTCTTCATTTATTGAGGGAGTGGTAGGAAGAAGTTGGTTTCGTTCCCGACTGTTACCCTTTTGTTACTTTGGTTCTACACCAGAGAAGGCGGGGCAGGATATCGGTTGTTGTTGTGTTGTCAAGTCTTTGAGTTGTTGTGGTAAATTGTCGTGTTGTTGCACGAGCAATAACTAGTCCGTTGGTCAGGCGTGTCAGCTCTGCGGAGGGATACACTGCTCTGACCAATCGTTGTTTTGTGTGGTGAGTAGAGTTCGCTTGATTCCGACCAGGGCGGAATGCGTTGGGGTAGCTTCACTTCGGTCCCTGGTGTTCGTCGGAGTGGACGTACTCCTTGTAGGTGCGGCGGCAGCGCCGGTAGTTTTTGAAGAGTGACTTCGAGTCATATAGTTAGTGCCAGGTCCTCGTCGGGTTTGGGTGCCCTTGGCCTGTGCTGAGTCGGTGTCGTCCTTGTTGGCAGCCACTGTCAGCCAGTTGCAGAACTGGTGTGGTTGATCGTCTGTATGTCCAGGTTGGTGATCTGTTAGGTTCGTTGTGTTGTAGTTCGTCGTGTTGTCTTGTATTATGGCGAGTTGTACTGTAGTTGTCTCATGTTGGGATTAGTTGTATGTGTTCGTTGCGTATACTGGTTGTCTGGTATGATGTCGTCTTGGTTCCGTGATTGAAATTTGTTGTCAGCCGGTTTGAGTTGTCACCTTTTTCCTGTATATTTTGTAAGTAATGTACATAGTGGTTCCTGAGTTGGATTTTCTCAGGACAGTTTGGCTAGACAATGTGGGTTCAATATAATGACCGTTGATGGACAGTGATGTAGATATTGTTTGTGGTTAGTTCATGGTAATGTCAGTGGGTTCAATAAGAGGGTAGTACGAGGTTGCATTTGGTTGAGGATCATAATATGAGTCAGGTGCAGATGTGTCTGCGTGAATCATAGAGAGGTTTGATGATTGTGCTCAATCTCAATTGTAAATAGTAGGAGTTCGTTGAAATTGATTAACGATTCTGGAGTTGACCTGCACAGCATTGGAATCGGTTAACTGTGTAGTAGGGCTAAGGCCAATTTGTGGTCGAGTGGTTTATACTGGAGTACGGTCGTGACTATTCAACTTATATTGGTGTCTTGTCACTTTCGTTACGAGTTAGGGTTCTCGATGCGGGTGTCGTGCGCGTGCAGACTGTATCGGTGGCGTACGCATTTGGTACAGGACAGTGAGTCCATATGGTTAGAAGTTTTGTAAGAAAGTGACAGTCGTCACACGTGCAGGGATGTATGTATTTGTGACAGAACGGGGTTGGAGACAGATATCTTGGGTTGTGGGGAGGCAACCCAGTTATGAAATTTAGTAGTCGGAAAGAAGGGGAAGGTAAAGTTTAAGGCGAGTAGCTTAGCAGTTGATAGGATAAAAACGGATGATGTGCAGCATGTAATATTGTATGAAGTGTGGTTGTGTTGGCATAAGAAAGATTAACCACTGGGTTATCTGACAAGAGATGACATGAGAGTGAGGTGCTGGATGGAAATTTTGGCGAACAAATCATGTTGTTTTTGATATATGATTATAATTGACAGTGCAAAGAGGGGTAATAATGTGAAGGATTGTGGCTGCGAGCCGATTCTCTTGTGTGAATATGCTGGAACTGTGAACCGCTAAAAATTGATAAGTTTTTTTTGTTTTGTTTTTTTTTTCCCTCTGAGAGATGTGTATTACTACTGGTTATTGTGTGGAGACATTTCCTTGTGAAATTGGCCATTTCCTAGATTATTTAGTATGTCCTAAGGGGGCCCGTGGAGTCCGTGTTGGATCGCTTAGATTGGTTTATTTCTCCGAGAATTGGGTGTGATTCATAATTTCATATGTAATAACGTGGATTGGCTCAGGGAGAGTATTGTTTTACCGCTGTTGTAAGGGTTGGCAGGAAATGGGTCTGATAACCCCAAAGTGAGTAATGGGTTGGGGGATGTGTTCGAAATTCAAGGGGTCACTCTCATGCCCGAGTGGGAAGTAGGCAAGGGAGATGGAGAGTTAAAGCTTTACCAAGTAGCCTATGTGCCTTGATGACTCGGGTAGTAGCAACACTACAGTAGTGGCCTACAGTTGTGTCAGCAGGTATCCTGTTCCGTTCTGAGGCTGGGGGCCAGATCACCGCAGTTCTACTGTACTGCCGCGTGCCGGCAGGTGAGCGGCGCTTTCCAGTGCCTGTTGTTTCCCCGGGAGAGGGAGACCACCCAGGCCGTCTGCCTTCTGTGGGGCAGCTCTCCTCTGGCTACCGGTGCTCTTCCGGGAGTTCTCCGGCACTGGTTCCTCGTCCCTGTTTAGGCGTCCTGTGAGAGGGCGCTGCACCAGGCCTTTTCCACCCTTGGTGTCCGGCGGGGCCTTCAGAGGAGGAGGCGTCCTACGAGCCCCGGACCCGTCGAGAGGGCGTCTGGTGTGTGTGCGTTGGGTGTCGTGCCCATCGCGGGGAGGAGTCAGACTGCGGGAGGCCACGGTCAGCGCCGGGGTGCAGAGTCTTCGGGGAGGGTGTCGGCCCGCGGAGGAGCCATGGACAGAGCCGGGGTGCAGAGTCTTCCGGGGAGGTGTCAGCCTGTGAGGGGCCACGTACAGCGCCGAGGACTGGAGCTTTCCGGGCCGGGATGGGTTGTCCCATGTTTGTGATAGAAGGGGTGTAGCGTTAGGTAGTAGGGTTAGGGGTGTTAGCTACTGCCTCCTTTTAGGACGTAGTGGCCGGCACAGTGTAGGGTACTTGTCGTTGCCTCCCTTAGGGACGCAGCGACCAGTTTGGTAGTGGTCCCGGGTTAAAAGAGAAGGGTGAGTCCTGGGGAGAGGTGTGGGTGGTAGCGGTCGTTAAGAGATTAGAGTCCCTTTGGTAAATCCTTGTCCCTAGTAGTTAGTCACCACGTGTGCGGGCTATCGCTGTGTCCCCAGGTCACAGTGATATACCGCAACTGGTGTTTTAGGTTAGGTTAGGGTCTTCCAGGTCGTTATAGTAGAGTAGGGTGAGTCAGCGGGAATTGGGATACTTGTGTGCAGTTGTGGATGTGCGTGAGTGGTGGCGCCATGGAGTGTGTGTGAAATAAAGAAGCGTGCGTGATTGTAAAACTGTGTTAGTGTGCTGTGTTGTCTGACCTAGTGTGTGATAGGCGTGGGTAGGGGTGGTAGGGTCGTCCGGCTTAGCGACCGTGACAGTGAGGATATAAATTCGGTGTGTGTAAAAATAACTAACCAAGACGGGAAACCAGTTGTTTGTTCTGATTTGTTAGTAGTGCTCGAGATAGAAGATTAATCAGAGAGAAAGTTTAAATGTGCGGTTCTAGAGCAGGAAAATTATTTCGCCCGCGATTAGATTTGTTTAATTTTGTAGGTTTTTAGCTATTTTTTTTGGCCGAGAGAATTTGATTATGTGAAAAGTGGGGTTTGCGGGCGAAATAAGATTACTGGACGAGACCCGACATTAAAACTTTCTCTCCATGGAACGAGTAGTGGGCCCTGTGACGGTACAAAGTGTCCGCAGAAACAAAGTGTCCGCACGCGGACACTTTTTTCCCTGCGGACACTTTGTACCGTGAACTGACATTCAAAGTGTCCGCAGAAATCCTGCGGACACTTTGTTCCGCGAGTTGACATATAACTTACAAAAGCGGAACAAAGTGTCCGCAGCCGTTTCAGCCTCAGTGTGAGTGGGTGAATGTGCACGTACACTCCCATGCGCGTGCGTGCGTGCGTGTGTGTGTGTGTCACCGATCGGCGGTACTAAACTAGTACGTCCCCGTGTTTAAGAGTGGGGGTGGTTCAAGATAGAGAGCGTGTGCGCGTGTGTGCGCGCGTGTGTGTGTGTGTGTGTGTGTGTGTGTGTGTGTGTGTGTGTGTGTGTGTGTGCGCTCGCGCGTATGTGAGGTTGGGGTTTAGTTAGCTAGAGTTAGGTTAAGTTCCTCAGGGTTAGGTAGAAAGATTAGGCTAGGTAGGAGGCTGGGGAAGTAGGACATACAGTATTTTTGCCTTCCAGTCTTCATTTATTGAGGGAGTGGTAGGAGGAAGTTGGTTTCGTTCCCGATTGTTACCCTTTTATTACTTTGGTTCTATACCAGAGAAGGCGGGGCAGGATATCGGTTGTTGTTGTGTTGTCAAGTCTGTGAGTTGTTGTGGTAAATTGTCGTGTTGTTGCACGAGCAATAACTAGTCCGTTGGTCAGGCGTGTCAGCTCTGCGGAGGGATACACTGCTCTGACCAATCGTTGTTTTGTGTGGTGAGTAGAGTTCGCTTGATTCCGACCAGGGCGGAATGCGTTGGGGTAGCTTCACTTCGGTCCCTGGTGTTCGTCGGAGTGGACGTACTCCTTGTAGGTGCGGCGGCAGCGCCGTTAGTTTTTGAAGAGTGACTTCGAGTCATAGTTAGTGCCAGGTCCTCGTCGGGTTTGGGTGCCCTTGGCCTGTGCTGAGTCGGTGTCGTCCTTGTTGGCAGCCACTGTCAGCCAGTTGCAGAACTGGTGTGGTTGATCATCTGTATGTCCAGGTTGGTGATCTGTTAGGTTCGTTGTGTTGTAGTTCGTCGTGTTGTCTTGTATTATGGCGAGTTGTACTGTAGTTGTCTCATGTTGGGATTAGTTGTATGGTGTTCGTTGCGTATACTGGTTGTCTGGTACGATGTCGTCTTGGTTCCGTGATTGAAATTTGTCAGCCGGTTTGAGTTGTCACCTTTTTCCTGTATATTTTTGTAAGTAATGTACATAGTGGTTCCTGAGTTCGATTGTCATGTGACAGTTTGGCTAGGCAATGTGGGTTCGATATAATAACCGTTGATGGGCGGTGATGTAGATATTGTTTGTGGTTAGTCTATGTTAATGTCAGTGGGTTCAATAAGAAGGTAGTACGAGGTTGCATTTGGTTGAGGATCATCATATGAGTCAGGTGCAGATGTGTCTGCGTGAATCATAGAGGGGTTTGATGATTGTGCTCAATCTCAATTGTAAATAGTAGGAGTTCGTTGAAATTGATTAACGATTCCGGAGTTGACCTGCGCAGCATTGGAATCGATTAACTGTGTAGTAAGGCCAAGGCCAATTTGTGGTCGAGTGGTTTATACTGGGGTACGGTCGTAACCATTCAACTTATATTGGTGTCTTTTCACTTTCGTTACGAGTCAGGGTTCTCGACGCGGGTGTCGTGCGCGTGCGGACTGTATCTGTGACGTTCGCATTTGGTACAGGATAGTGAGTCCATAGGGTAGAAGTTTTTGTAATACAAGTGACAGTCGTCACACATGCAGGGATGTATGTGTTTGTGACAGAACGGGGTTGGAGAAAGATGTCTTAGGTTGTGGGGAGACAGTCCCATTATGAAATTTAGTAGTCGGAAAGAAGGGGAAGGTAAAGTTTAAGGCGAGTAGCATAGCAGTCGATAGGATGAAAACGGATGATGTGCAGCATGTAATATTGTATGAAGTGTGGTTGTGTTGGCATAACAAAGATTAACCACTGGGTTATCTGACAAGAGATGACATGAGAGTGAGGTGCTGGATGGAAATTTTGGCGAACAAACCATGTTTTTGATATATGATTATAATTGACAGTGCAAAGAGGGGTAATAATGTGAAGGATTGTGCCTGCGAGCCGATTCTCTTGTGTGAATATGCTGGAACTGTGAACCGCTAAAATTGATGGTTTTTTTTGTTTTGTTTTTTTTTTTCTCTGAGAGATGTGTATTACTACTGGTTATTGTGTGGAGACATTTCCTTGTGAAATTGGCCATTTCCTAGATTATTTAGTATGTCCTAAGGGGGTCCAATGGAGTCCGTGTTGGATCGCTTAGATTGGTTTATTTCTCCGAGAATTGGGTGCGATTCATAATTTCATATGTAATAGCGTGGATGGGCTCAGGGAGAATATTGTTTTACCGCTGTTGTAAGGGTTGGCAGGAAATGGGTCTGATAACCCCAAAGTGAGTAATGGGTTGGGGATGTGTTCGAAATTCAAGGGGTCACTCTCATGCCCGAGTGGGAAGTAGGCAAGGGAGATGGAGAGTTAAAGCTTTACCAAGTAGCCTATGTGCCTTGATGACTCGGGTAGTAGCAACATTACAGTAGGGGCCTACAGTTGTGTCAGCAGGTATCCTGTTCCGTCCTGAGGCTGGGGCCAGATCACCGCAGTCTACTGCCGCGTGCCGGCAGGTGAGCGGCGCTTTCCAGTACCTGTTGTTTTCCCGGGAGAGGGAGACCACCCAGGCCGTCTGCCTTCTGTGGGGCAGCTCTCCTCCGGCTACCGGTACTCTTCCGGGAGTTCTCCGGCACTGGTTCCTCGTCCCTGTTTAGGCGTCCTGTGAGAGGGCGCTGCACCAGGCCTTTTTCCACCCTTGGTGTCCGGCGGGGCCTTCAGAGGTGGAGGCGTCCTACGAGCCCCGGACCCGTCGAGAGGGCGTCTGGTGTGTGTGCGTTGGGTATCGTGCCCATCGCGGGGAGGAGTCAGACTGCGGGAAGCCACGGTCAGCGCCGGGGTGCAGAGTCTTCGGGGAGGGTGTCGGCCCGCGGAGGAGCCACGGTCAGCGCCGGGGTGCAGGGTCTTCCGGGGAGGTGTCAGCCTGTGAGGGGCCACGTACAGCGCCGAGGACTGGAGCTTTCTGGGCCGGGATGGGTGGTCCCATGTTTGTGGTAGAAGGGGTGTAGCGTTAGGCAGTAGGGTTAGGGGTGTTAGCTACTGCCTCCTTTTAGGACGTAGTGGCCGGCACAGTGTAGGGTACTTGTCGTTGCCTCCCTTAGGGACGCAGCGACCAGTTTGGTAGTGGTCCGGGTCAAAAGAGAAGGGCGAGTCCTGGGGAGAGGTGTGGGTGGTAGCAGTAATTAAGAGATTAGAGTCCCTTGGGTAAATCCTTGTCCCTAGTAGTTAGTCACCACGTGTGCGGGCTATCGCTGTGTCCCCAGGTCACAGTGATATACCGCAACTGGTGTTTTAGGTTAGGTTAGGGTCTTCCGGGTCATTATCGTAGAGTAGGGTAAGTCAGCGGGAATTAGGATACTTGTGTGCAGTTGTGGATGTGCGTGAGTGGTGGCGCCATGGAGTGTGTGTGAAATAAAGAAGCGTGCGAGATTGTAAAACTGTGTTAGTGTGCTGTGTTGTCTGACCTAGTGTGTGATAGGCGTGGGTAAGGGTGGTAGGGCCGTCCGGCTTAGCGACCGTGACACTTTGGTGGAGATGCGGGGTAACATAAGGGGTTCTGGGTAGGTGATAGGTAGCTAGGAGGGAGGTAAGGGGGGTGTTGTGTCCGGTGTGTACGTTGTGTGAAATGTAAGCGGGTGGTTGGTGGGAGCGTACCAGTACCCTGGGAGGTGGTACGTAGTGTCCCTGTTCACTTCAGGCAGGTTTCCATTGGCACTGGGCAGGGCACTTGTGTTGGTGTGAATGGGTTGGCGCTACCGTGTGAGTGAGGTATGAATGGTCAATAAACATTGAGTGGTTGTTGGAAGTGTGAGTGATTACACCGTACAGTGTAGGTGAGGTGCCGGAGGGTACCAGGTGTCTTGTGTCCCTTACATGTGGTATACCCCAGTGAGTAGGTAGAGTGGTACCCGGCCCGTGACTGTGCACACTGTGTGCTCGGATATCCTGTGGGGATTAAGGGCAGTGTAAGCCCAGGTGACTGTGTGTGGGAAGCACGAGGGTGCGCAGCGTTGTGGCATAGGGTATGCTGTGAGTGCAACTGGACTTGAGGGGTGCAAGTGCACTGTGATCGTGTGGGTGCGGCCTACCAGAGACAGTGAGGCCTGTGACTGTGGGTAACTGGTGCGCATGCACAGTGGACAGTGGACACACGGTGTCACGTGGTTCAGTCCGTGACCAGACAGTGCATTGGTAGTATTGTATGGGTTGGAGCCCATGTGGGTATATGTATGAGGTACACAAGTGTGGGTGGAGTTATGCTTGGTGCGTGACCCATTGAGAGTATTGTGTACTTGTGCTGAGTTGCTTCAGGGGCTAGTGCGTAGTCAGGAACCTCCAGTTGCGCTCAGATCGCATACTGTCCGTTGCTAGTTCTGTGGTGGTAGGGGTACCCTATGTCTAAACACACCCGAGCCCATCCGCAGTACGACCCCGATAGTGTCATGGATCCACAGGCCCCTACGGCGGATACCAAACCTAAGGTTAGTGACCAGGGAGCGGGGGTGGATCGAGAACAGGGGACGGGGGCTTATGCAAAGTTTGCCAAGTTGGGAGCGGCGATGGGTTTAGCTGGGGGAGACCTCGCCAAGTTCGTCACAGACTCAGTACGTAATGAGGATGAGAAGACGGCGAGAGAAGCAGAATTGGAGCTCCGGATGGAGGAGAAAGTGAGGCAGAAGATGAGGGATGAAGAGGAGAAAGCTGCTAGGCAGAGGGAGCTAGAGATGCAGCAGAGGAAGATAGAAGAGGAGGAAGCTGCTAGGCAGAGGGAGCTAGAGATGAAGCAGAGGGAGCTAGAGATGCAGCAGAGGAAGATAGAAGAGGAAAAAGCTGATAGGCAGAGGGAACTAGAGATGAAGCAGAAGAAGATCGAAGAGGAGAGGGAAAGGTTAAAGCGGAAGGATGAAGACGAGAAAGCAGCGAGACAGATGGAATTGAAACTGCAGATGAGGAAGATGGAGGAAGAAACGGCGATAAGGGAAATAGAAGCTCAGACACGGCAAGCCAAGTTAGAGGCAAGGGAGCGAGAGATACTGATACAGGAGAGGCAGGCCTTAGATGAAGCAGCGCATAGGAAACGTTTGATTGAGGTGGAGGAAACGAAGCATGTCCACCTTGAGCCGTTGGGAGAGAACGACGACGTGGACGCTTTCATCGCCCAGTTTGAGCGTGTAGCCCAGATGTGCAAGTGGAGCAAGACCTCATGGCCCACACGTCTGATGTCTCTGCTGAGAGGAAAGGCTAGAGAAGCGGTGATGCGGTTAAGTGCGGATGAGTTAGGCGACTATGATCAGATAAAGAGCGCCCTGTTAAGCCACTTCAGGCTAGATGCTGAGGCCTACCGGGAAAAGTTCAGGAGCATCAAGAAGGACGCTGCTGAGACTTTTGGCCAGATGCTGGGAAGGATGAAGCGGTGGTTTTCCCTCTGGTGTGCGGCAGCGGGCAAGGATGAGAGTGTGGCAGAGGATGTAAAGGATCTGCTTTTCCAAGAACAGTTTTACCAGCTGCTGTCCCCAGAGTTCACGATCGAGGTACGGAAGACATGCCCGAAAACTGTTCAACAACTTGCAACGGAAGCTACTGTTTTAGCAGAGGCCAAAAGATTGGGGAGGAAGGCGAGGCAAGACCGAACAGTTAACCAGCCCAACCTGGGTAATAGGCGCGAAACAGTAGGGAGCCAGCCCGCACAGAGATCCCAACAGAGTGATGGTGCACCACAGCAGCTGAACAGATCAGAAGGACCTAGATCGACCATAGTTTGTTTCAACTGCAAGAAGCCTGGCCACATCGCTAGGAAATGCCCTGAGCCCCATTCTGTTGGAGCTGTTCATTGTTGTGACCAGCCCCAAGCTCGAGTAGTCCCTACGTTGTGTCGCCCATGCGCTGAGCAGCGGTACGAGCCTGCGTGCATGGTAGAAGTTAACGGGTCTCCGGCCAATGGATTACGGGACACTGGTGCCGGACACACCGTAGTGGCCAAATGGTTAGTACCGGCAGATGCGTACACAGGAGAGACAGTCCCAGTAGTGTTGGCTGAATCCAGATGTAGGTCTGTGTTACCTGTGGCGGTAGTAGAGTTGAAGTCACCATTCATCGCAGGTAAGTTGGAGGTTTTGGTCATGAATAGCCCTGTGCAGGAAGTCCTGATCGGAAACTTCGCAAAGAGAGTAGGAGATCCCGGTTGGACACGTGTGCCTGTATATGCAGACCCGGCGTTGGTAGGGGCAGTGCAGACACGCGCGCAGAGAGCCAGGGAGCAGCAAGAACCTGTACCACTGCCCGTCGAGGAATGCATTCTGAACACCTCTACCCAGCAGTTAATTCAGATGCAGGACCAGGATGAAACCCTGAGGAAGGCTCGGAGTGCGTGTGAAGCAGGGACGCACTTCCACACCAAGTTTGGACGAGTCGAGTACGCTCGGAAGTCTGGTGTACTGGTCAGGCGGTTTGAGGGTCCCAAGGACGTAGCGAGTCAGATCTGCGTCCCAGCTGAACTACGGACCACGGTGATGAAGCTAGCCCACGACGTACCCATGTCTGGTCATTTAGGTACCACCCGAACCAAGGAGCGAGTTGGTCGCCATTTTTATTGGCCAGGCATGCATGCTGACATTCGTCGGTACTGCCAGTCA
>JAMYXO010007907.1:0-11516 GCA_033310375.1 Conus canariensis
AAAGATAAAAGGGTTTTAAAAATTTGGAGGGGGGGTTTTGGGGGAATAAAGAATGAAGGGTTTTATAAGAGGGATGGTTTTGGGAAAAAAAAAGGGGGGCCTTGTTTTTAAAAAAATTTTTTAAAAAAATTGCATGTACGTATGTACATGTATGCATGCTTGAGCATGTATGTTTTGTATGTATGTTATGTAAATATGTAGTTTTTGTAGGATCAGCTTGTATGATGTATGTATGTTTGTATGTATGTTTTTGGGGTTTGCATTTTATGCTTTATGTTTGTTTAATATATATGTATGTATTTTATGCTTTTAAATTTTTGGGTATCTGATGTATTAAGGTATAAAGGGAATGTGAAAAAAAATTGTTTGGATGTTGCATGCTTATAATTTTTTTTTTTAATTTTCCCCTCTCTTCTTTTCTTCTCTTTTTTTGTCTTTGTTTTCCCGATCCCTGTCTACCTTTTATCTGTCGCTCTCCCCTGTCTCTTCCTCCTCTCTCCCCTTTCTTTCTTTTTTCCCCTCTCCCCTCTCGCCCCCCTCCCCCCCCCCCTTTTTGCCCTTTTTCCTACCCCTAATCGTTCTGTTTCGTTCCTGTCTCTCCCTGTCCTTATCACTTTTCTCTGTCAAATTTTCTTTTTGTCTGTCGGGCTCTTTATCTCTCCCCTCTTATATATTTTTTCTTCCCCCATAATGTCTGTCTGCCCTCCCCTCTCTGTCTCTGGGGTCCCCTGTAAATCAAATATTCGGTTTTCTCCGTCGGTTGGGGTGTCTTCTGTTTTCTGTTTTGTCTGTCTGTCGTCCTCTTTCTTCTTCTCTTCTCTCTCCTCTCTCCCCTTCTCTCCCTTTTCCTTTTCCTACCTTATTGGCTCACGATTACCCACGGGAAAAAAATCCCTGTCGGAAGGGCCCCGACTTTTCGGGCAAAAAATTTTTTAAAAACAAAAACACACCCCACACCCCCACAACCCCACACAAACACACCACCACCCCACACCCCACACACACACCAACAAAAACCCATCCATCCCCCACCCGTCCAAAACATACTTACATACATAAAATAACATAAATTACAAAAAACCCCTTTTCATACATACATACATACATCCATCCATCATCCATACATACAACACAAAATTCCCAAAGTCTTCACCCAAACAGCATCTACTTTTAACATAGAAACTTGCCCCCCGATTTTTGATGGAAGTAGAAGCATTGTCCTCATTAAAAACCCAACAAAATTCAGGGGGTTAAATCCTATAGAGGGCACATAATTCTTCCATAATTTTGGGTTTCATGCGGTATTGGGGGTTTTTTTTTTCCCTTCCCCTTATTTTATTTTGTCTATTTGTAATTTTCTTTTTTTGGGCTCTGGGGTCTTTTTTATCTCCGCCCTGTTTCTAGGGTTGGTTGTCTGTCTTCAAACCCCCCCCCCCCCCCCCCCCCCTCTGTGCCCAAGGCCCCTATACACCTTTTCAGCAGTTTTTAAAAACTCCCAAAATTTCTCCTGGAATTTTTTTTAAAACCCTTCATTATTCGGGCTGTTTTGGTGTCTGAAACTTTTTGGCTATGGGTTTGCCCCCTTTTTTTTTAAAACCTTAAATTTTCTGCTGTATTGGGTCTAAAACTTTTGGGCCTATAGTTGTGAACTCTTCTTTAACCTTTTTTTATTCATGCTGTTTTTGGGTTTCTGAAAAAATTTGGTTTATATTGTAAACTTTTTCTTTAACCTTAAATTATTCGGTGTTTTGGGGTGCTGAATTTTTGGCTATGTCGTGAGCTTTTGGTCTGTTCTTTTTAACGTTTATCGATGTATTTTTTGTAGTTGCTGGGTTTGTCTTATTAAAGGTTTGTCTTTTTTGTTTCGATTGTCTGCTGTCTGTCGTCTGGCTGCTGGGTTCTGTTTGTTCATTTTAACCTCCGCCCCCCCCCTTCCCATTCACCCTCCCCCCCTCCTCTCTTTTTTCCCTTTTCTCCGCTGTTTTCAGGTTTCAAATTTCCCTTTTTTTTTTAAGGAAAAGCCCCCGCAAAATTTTGAAAGGGTGTCGGCAATTTCAGGTGTGATTCTGCGAAAAAGAAGGTAAGTGCACAAGGCAAAAAGGATCATTTTTGGCTCTTCTCTCTCTCTCTCTCCCCTCTCTCTCCCCCTCCCCTTTTCTCTCTCCCCCCTCTCTCTCTCTCTCTCTTCTTCTGGCTTTCACAGAGCTCAGAGGGGAAAACTCCCCGGGCTTTAAAGCAAACCCTTTTTGTCCATGGTTTTTGGGATTTTCCTGCCACATATTTCTTTTTTTGGTTTTTTTTATTTTTTTTTTTCCCTTCCCTTTCTTCCATTTTTGGGTGGGAAAGGGGGAAAAAAAGACGACAAATAAATCCTGTTCCCCAGGACCCAAAGTAAGGGCATGGGACTGCCCCTGAACGTAGTAAAACCCCCTTCCCGGGTTTTCCCCATCTTTTTTTATTAGGGGAGAGGGGGAAGGGGTGGGGGGGAGTAAGGGGGCGGGAAGGAAAATACAGAAACAAGATAAAGAAAACTACACTACGTATACTACACCACACCACCCACCCCCACACCACACCCCACTACACTTTACTTTCACTTATACCACAAACCACAAACACCACACCCCCCAAAAAAACCCCAAATACCAAAAACACCAACTACATACCCAAAACCCCCACACCACACACACCACACCACACCACACTACCTATTCCAAAACTAAAAAAACCACACCACAACACCCCCAAAACCCCCACACTACCTATACTTAAAACCACACCCTCCCCCAACCACACTACCCCACTTCCCCAAATTCCAGCTATATCCACTAAATCCCCCACCCCACCAACCAAAACCACACCCCCACCCCCACCAACCCCACACTACACTCACTAAAGCTATACTTACCCCAAACCCCCAACCACCCAAAACCCACACCAACCACACCACACCCCCCGCCCACTACACTACCCACACCACAAACTTACAAAACCCCACACACCAAATACACCACTACCACTACCAACCCCACCTCCTTTTCACTACACAAAGCTATACTAAAAACACCCCTACCACACCACAAACCCCAACCCCAAAACCAAAAAAACCCACCACACCACCAAAACACTACACTACCAAAAATACACCACTAAAACTACCCAAATACCACAACGTATACTACCTTTCACCACACCCCACCCCCAAACCCCACTTTTCCCCTTTTACTACACTCGCTATACTTAAAACCCAACCACACCACCCTACCAAATCTATACTACACCCCACTACCTACAATACGCTATACTACCCCTACAATGAACCCACACTAAAAATTTCACACGCTATACTACACTAAAACTACCCACACCAACTAACAACACACCGCACGCACGCAACCCCACGCCAAAACCCCGCACCACACCCCACACACAAAAACCCCACACACACACACACACAAAACACACACACACACCCCCACACAACACACCCCCAAAGTACCCCTTTAAAATTTTTCCCCAGCCGTCAAACTCCCTCTTCTTTTTTCCAGCACAGCCCAAGGGGGGGGAATTCCCCCATGGATTTAAGTGCCGGATGTCTGGGGTGTTCTGACGCACTGTCTGAGGGTCCTTCCTATCACTAGAAAAGCTTTTTGAGGGAAATCACAGTGGTTTTACTCCTCTTTTTGATCGAAACCCTTTCCCCTTTCCCCTTTTTCCCCCACATCCGTTGGATATCCCTGACAAGCTCTTTGGCCGGGGCTGGTACTAAAAGTTGTTTTGTTTGGGATTCGTGAACTGGGGGTGGTTTTGTTTTTTGTAAAGTATTTTATTTTGGTTATTGACTTGAGGGGGCGAAAGTTTTAAACCCTTTTTTCTCCCTATCGGGGCTTCATATGGAGTTGAGGCGGGTGTGTGTGTTGTGGGGTTTTTGGTTTTGTGTGTGGGGGTTTGTGTGTGTGTTTGTGTGTGGGGTGTGTGTGGAGCCGGGTGTGTTTTAAAAGGGGACAACAACCCACACACACACACACACACACAACACCCCACCACACAAAACACCCCAAACCCCCCACAACCATATTACGTGTCGCGCGCGGCCCCAAGGGGGGGGTTTTGCCCCCAGAAGACGCAGGCCCCGCACTCAGGGGACGCAGAGAGAGAGAGAGAGAAAAAGAGAGAGAGAGGGAGAGAGAGAGGGAGAGAGGAGGAGAGGAGAAAAGGGGAAAGGGAAAAAGGAAAACGAAAAGAAAATTTTATTTTTCCAGGGTAATGAGATTTAAACAATACAAATCTTTTTTCCCCCCAGCCCCCGGGGGAAAAAGGGAAAAATAAAAAAATTAAAGATCAAATTTAAACCCTTTAAAGATCAAAAATTTAAAGCAAATAAAAATAAAAAGAACAAAGTATAAAAAAGATCTTGTACAGTTCAAAACAAATTACTATTGTCCCCACCTTTTACAAAAAACGCAATAGGAAAAACCGTGAACATTGCAACAAGGGGAAGGAAAAAGGGGAAGGAAAAGGCCAAGGGGGAGGTTAGGGGTTTAAAAGGGAGAAGAGAAGGGGGAGAGAGAGAGAGAGAGAGGGGGAGAGAGAGAGAGGGGAGGGGAGAGAGAAAAAGAGAAGAGAAGGGGGAGGGGGGAGGGGGAACGGGGAAAGAATTCCACTTCAAGAGGGGGCAAGTGGACCCCGATGGGGGGCCTTCCCCATCCAGCCCCCCGGGGAAGGGGAAAAAACCCAAAAAAGTAAAAAACAAATCAAACAAACAACATGAAAAAATGCAAAAATTGCTTTCATGAAAACCTTTGACCCAAAAAAAGTAAGGGAGAAAAAAAACCAATAAACACCCCCACCCCCCTACCAACAACCCCAAGAAAAAAAACCCAAAAGATTAAAGGGGGGGGGGGGGGGGGGGGGGGGGGGGGGGGGGGGGGTAAAAGGAAAAAGGGAGAGAGAGGGAAAAAGAAAATTTTTTTGAAAGGGGGAAACAGATAAGGGCCCCTTCTTTACACCATGCCCTCAACAAAAAAAAAACAAACAAAAAAAAAAACAAAAACAAAAAAATTCAACCTGTTTTTTTGGGCCCCAAAATGGCCATTTTACTTGGACTGGGGAAAAGGGGCCCTTTGGGAAAACGAAACCATGCCGGCATTTTAAAGGGTGTTTCCATAACGTATTGTGGGAAGCCTTTTTGAAAGATATCAAACTACGCTGTTCTTAAGATGATCGGGCAATTCATTCCCAAAATCTGGGGACCCGAGAAAATAAGGGAGGCATGAAGAGATTTGTCCAGGTCGTTTGGGGTGAAAATAGTACGTTTGCTCAATATTTTACGATTTTAAATTTTTTATGGAGGTAAGGGGCGGCGTTAAATTATTTATAATTTTGTTCAAAAATTTTTTTTCATTAAAGCGGATTTAAACCCAAAGGGAAGAATACCTAAATTTTGTAATCACTGGGGGAGGGGGGGACGATGATTTGAGGAAAAATAAGTTTTAGAAACGTCTGATAAACTCTCAAGAGGGCTTAAGAGTTTTTAAATTTTTTAAAACCCACCAAATTTTAAGCATAGCCCATGTCCGGTTTTGGGTGTATGCATGGAAAAAAAATTTTTTTCGAGGGATGCTCATCAAGAAAATGCTTTTTTCTATTTAGCTGAAACACTTTCCCTTGGCGTTTTTTTTACAAAGTAAAGAATGTGGCTATCCAAAAATATTTATTATCAAGTTAAGACCTAGCAATTTGTGCGATTCGACTTTTTCCCCAAAGCAATTTTCATAAATTTTAAGGCTTGGCAAGGGTGGTTTTAAAAGTTTTGTCTTTTCTGTCTGGGGGTAACTAACAAAAAACTT
The DNA here is from genome assembly GCA_033310375.1 of Conus canariensis. Taxonomy (NCBI): domain Eukaryota; kingdom Metazoa; phylum Mollusca; class Gastropoda; order Neogastropoda; family Conidae; genus Conus; species Conus canariensis. The sequence goes on from JAMYXO010007907.1 coordinate 5,850, forward strand.
TGACTTGAGGGGGGTGAAAAAGCCATATGATTTTCTTTGGTCCAGCTAACTAATTGTCTAAATCTTTCTGCCCTGTTGCAGAAAACCATTTCCGGACTTTTTTTTTTAAATTTTAAAGGGTAGTTTTCATCACAAAAAGGGTTTAGTAACGAAGTTACATGAAGTGGTAAATCGTTAACATAAAAGAAAATAAAAAAGGACCCAAAAAAGTTTCCCTTTAGGGGGAAAACCCTATTTTCACCGTCAAAGGGGGACCCTTAAAGGAAATCTTGAAATACTGCTTTTCTTCCTTTTTTCAAAAAGATGAAAGGGGATTTATGAGTTGAGGTAAGTCCCAATAAATACATTTTCCCAGTAAAATTCTTTTCAATGGTAAAAAAGCTTTTGCAAAAAACAACAAAGAAAGCACATTTAAAAATCATTTTTTTTGGGTTTAAAAAAGCCATTCTTCTATTAAGTTTGGGGACATGGTGTTGGGAAAAAGGACTTGGGTCTAAATCCATCCGATTGGGTGAAATAATCATATTTTGGGGGAAAAGTGCCCCGGGAAAATTACATTTAATGTGTTTTTCCCCAAAAGGGTTTTGGGCAAGGGAGATAAAATAGGGAAAACGGTTATAATTTGGGTGGGGCCCCAAAGATCACCCGCCTTATTAATCGGCAGCACTTTGGCATCCTTAAAACTTTGGATAACAACAATTTTCAAACGAGGGTTTTTAAACCCTATGGAAGTGTTCCCACATAAAAAGGGGGGCAGGGTATCTTTAAGATTTTGGTGTCAAGTCCATCCAAACCCCGTTAACGAGACTGTTTTTTTAAAAATGATAGTTCCCTTTTAAAACTTCGTTTCAAAAAATAATGGGAAAGGGGAAATGAAGTTTTGTGTATTTGGGTTTTGAATCACAAAAATGTTTTTTTAACAACAACAATCGTTTTGACTGTGGTTGTCTGTCCCTAAAACTCCCTTTTGGGAACAGTTGTAAAATGTTGGTTACTTTTCGGCCGAAGTTATCACTACAAGGGGGTGGGTTCCCAATGACTTTTTTTTCCCCGATTTTTGGTTTTTGTTTTTCCCCAAAATTTATTTCGTAAACGCTTTTTGATTTAATTTAATCATTTAAAAAACTTTTTTCGGCGCGTCCCTTTCATTGCGGTTTCTTTGTTTCGTTTTTTTTGAAAAATTTTTCACCTTTTTGCCAGTGTTTTTTCAAAAAAGTTTCTCGGGGATCGGGGTTTCGACATTAATTTTGCATTCAACCATGGTGGTTTTTTTTATGTATTTGACCCGCCTTTTTTTCTTGGGGGGCAATTGGGTTTATTTAAAAAAGGACAAAGAAAATTGTTTTACCAATTATTAATTTCTTTATTTCCGGGGTTTTTTGTTGGGGAAAAACCCCGTAAAGTTTTTCCATGCTTAAGCCGTCAGGAACTCTTCCCCCAGTAAAAGTTTTTATAGGAAACGAAAAAAGGGTATACATTTTTTACCACATCTGGGAAAAATTTTTGCCTTTCTTTTAAAAAGGGTTTTGCATACGGGGGAAATTTTCGCTTAGGCCAAGGAAAAAGGGAAAAGACGTTTCTTTTATGTTCCGGGGGAAGTGACGTAAATGTTGGCTATTATTGTTTTAGACTGTGGCGTTTTCCTGGGAGGGGTGTTTATTAATTGTTCAGGTTAAAAAATTCCCTAACACTTTTTCCCTTTTTTCGGGGGGGTTCGTAAGTCAAAATTTAAAACGCCTGGGAGGACAACTTCCCTAGAATAACTCAAAACATCCCCCTTAAAGAGTTCGAAACGCTGTGACCACCTACCCTCTTTCGGGTTTCTGGATAAAGAAGCCCCGGGAAAAAACGGTTTTGTCCCTTTTAGGCGAATTTTCAAACCAAAAAACTTTCAATATTGAATCTATTAAACTTTTAAGATGCTATAATTTACAGATTGAGGAAAAATACGTTACCAAACCGTTTTGAATTTTACGGCAGCATCTCTTTCAAATTTTAAAAATAACCCGGGAAACGAGAGTACACTGTCAAAATAAAATTACTTTGACGCGGGGTTAAGAAAACCCAAAAAAATGAAAACAATCATTAGAATTTAAAAAATTGAAGGGAACTCGGGTAAATTTGTTTTTCAAATGGCAAACATTAAGATATCCCACTTTTAAAACCAGGTTTACTTATCCTTTGGTTTGGGATTGATATTGTCCAAATTAAAAGCAGGACAATAGCCCAAATTTTAATCAACGGTTTGGAATCAAAAAGAGCACAAACAAAATGCACAAAAATCTCAAGCAAAAAAAGTGAACTTTAAAATACGAAAAAAATTATAAAGTTCAATAAACAATTTTAAAGCGAGGGACTTATAAAGAATGCCTTTTCCCCACCAAAAAAGGCCAAAACCCAAATTTTTAAGGGGAAAACACCCCGTCCAATATCATCAAAAGCCCCCACCCGTGTAAGCGGACCGTTCTACAAAAAACTTCAAAAACTAAATGACGACTTTGTCCCTTGAACGATAGGGACTTCATAAGAATAATGAATACATAAAAAACAAATGGCCCTACGAACATTTAAAAAAACAATTTTAATTCACACATTACCAGCAATTCCATTATGGGGGGAGATAATATGACATTTGGGTTTGGGTAAATGGGGTATTGTCTACCCGGCTGGGATGGTCGGGAAGACCCACGCGGTAGGCCACATGGTGCCATGTTAAATGGGTTGGGCTACTGGTGTTGGGGGGTTCCGAGTGGGGGCCTATTTCGGGTGGGCATAGTATACCCCCTTTTGTGTGGATAAGAGTTTAAAACCCCCTAACCCAAAAATACTGGTTTTTGGCAAGGGGTCTCCTCCCGGCACATGGGGAAAATATGGGGATGGGCTGGGGTTCTGGGGTAGGGGGAATAGGAAAACTGTGGGAATTTTTTTCTGGGGGAAGGGGTGGTGGGAAAAGGGGGGAAAGGGTGAAGAAGCATCGTTTTTAAACATTAATAGGGGCCCATCTTTTGATGATTTTAAATAAGGAGGGAAAAATTATTTGTCCCGTGGGCAAAGTTTTCCAAACCCCTTAAAAAGGGAAACCCGATCACGGGAAAATCCAGTCTTTATTTGGGTAGGTCCCGCCACAGTTGCCTTTGGCCCCAATTTGGGGGGTAACGGGGGGGAAATGGGAAAAGGAAAACTAAATGGGGGAAATCGCAAAATTAAACCCCAAGGGGAAGGGGAGGAGGGGGTACTGGGTATTGCTGTAAAAAAGGGGGGCTTTCCCCCCCACTGTGGTCTAAAGGAAGAAATGGGGGGCGTTGGGGGGGGCCACGAGAGAAGACGGCCAAAGGAAAGAGTCTTGGGAAAACCTTTGGTTGCACAATCGGGAAGAACCTTTTTTTTAAAATTTTACTGCCAGACATGCAGTGCCTCTCAGCTTGGATGGGGAACATCTCTATTTCAGAGCGAGACGGGTCACAACATTTGGGGGGACAAATTCCTAATGACCGAGTCAAACCCATAGGAGTGGGAAGTATGGTTTGGGGGGGGGGATTTCACTCAATATCCTTTAGGGGGGGGTTTTTTTGGTGTGTTGGGGTTTAAAGCTATGTTTTAAAGTCCTGGGGGGAGGGGATTTTTCTTAGAAAATCTTTTAAAATGGGGGAGTGTTTAAAAAGGGGAGGTTTTTTCAGGGCCCTGTGGGTTTTTCATAGACTGGAAAGGGAATTTAAAAAAGGTTTTTTGGGCAGGCACGTCCATGTTGACTATGTCACATGTGATCCTGAGGATCAGACCCGACATTTTTTTGCCGGGCACTCCCCACTCGCCTCTCTTCTGGGGGGTAAAGGGCGGGGGGGGAGAGGAGGGGAGAGGGAGAAGAGAGAGGGGGAGAGGGAAAGGGAGTGAGAGGAGAAAAGAAAAAGAAAAAAGGAAAAAAGAAAGGAAAAAGGGTGGTAAAGGGTCACTGGAAAAAAAAAAGGCTAACGGCAATTGAGATCCCGGAGCAACATTCCTCTCCCCGACACCAGAGATCCCCCGTTTAATTTTTAAAACAAGACTTATTGTGTTCACGAATAAACAGCTGGGGAATGCTGTTGAAAATTGTGAGCCCCCCCCAAAAAAGAAAACCCCCACGTTTTTCCTTTCCCAAATTTTCCCGTAACCCCTTTCCCCCCCTCCCATCAGAAAAGGCTCCCTGGGGACATTCAGAAAAATGGGCCCCCTTTAAACCTTTCCCTTTTGGGCGTCAGCAGAAACGCTTTGAATGCAATTTAAACCATGAAAATTTTGCAAACAAAAGAAATGACTCCCCTTTTGTCCCTTTGCAGTATCGTTTTAATGCAACAAACCAGATATCTGCAGCAAAAAAAGTGATCTCCCCTTTTGTTGTCACCCGTTTCGCTTTGAATTTAAATAAAGCCAAAACTGCAGCAAAAAAAGTTTTATCTCCCTTTTGTCGTCAGAAAAAAAGGGGGGGAGGGGGAAAAAGGGGGGGGGGAGGTAAAAAAGGGGAGGGGGGGGGAGGGGGGAAAAAAGGGGGTCGGGGGTTTTTTTTGGGGGGGGGGTTGGGGGGGGGGGGGGAAGGGGGGGGGGGAAAAAAAGGGGGGTTTTTGGGGGAAAAAAGGGGGGGAAAAAGGGGGTTTTAAGGAGGGGGGGGGTTTGCTGGGGGGAAGGGTGAAAACGCCCCCGGGGGCCCGGGGGGAAACGGGGAAAGGGGGGGGAAAAGGGGAGGGAAAAAGGGGAAAAAGGGGAGGAAAAGAGGGGGGGGGAAGGGGAAGGGAAAAGGGGGGGGGAGGAGGGAAGGGGGGGCTGGAAAATAAAAAAAGGAATGGGGGGGAGAAAGGGCAGGACCCGGGCAAAAAAAAGGGGGGGAGGGGGGGCCGGGTGGGGGGGGGAGGAAAAAAGTTTTAGCCCCAAAAGGGGAATCCCCCAAAAAAGGGGGGGGGCAAAGGGGCCCCCGGGGGGGGCGGCAACCAAAAACAAACCCCAAATTAAAAAAAAGGGGGGGGGCAAAAAAAAAACAGAAACAAAAGGGGGGGCCCGGGAAAACCCCCAAAAAAAAAAAAAAAAAGGAAAGGGGGGGGGAAAACCCCAAAAAAAACCAAAGCACAAAAAACCCCAAAAACAAAGGGGGGGGGGGGGGGGGGAGGGGGGGGGAGAAGAGGAGAAAGGGAAAAAAGGGGGGGTGGGGGGGGGGGGGGGGGGGGGGGGGGGGGGGGGGGGGGGGAATTTTTGGGGGGGGGGGGGGGGGGGGGGGCGGGAAAGGGGGGGGAGGGGGGGTGGGGGGGGGAGGGGGGGGGGGGGGGGGGGGGGGGACCGGGAAAAGGGAAAAGGGGGGGCGGGGGGGGGGGGGGGGGGGGGGGGGGGGGGGGGGGGGGGGAAAAAGGGGGGGAGGGGGGAAAAATGGGCCCCCCCGGGCCCCTTTTTTTTTCCCCAGGAAGGGGTATTTTAAAAAGGGGGGGGGGGAAAAAATTTTTTTTTTTTTGGGTTTTTTTTTTTTTTTTTTTTTTTTTTTTTTTTTTTTATTTTTTTTTTCCCCCTTTTTTTTTTTTTTTTCTTTCCCCTCTTTATTTTCCCTTTTTTTTTCTTTTTCCCCTTTTCCCCTTTTCTTTTTTTCCCCCCTCCCCCTTTTTCTTTTTTTTCCTTTTTTTCCCCTTTTTTTTTTTTTTTTTTTTTTTTTTT
>JAMYXO010007908.1:0-11514 GCA_033310375.1 Conus canariensis
TGTTTAAAAATGAATTAGAATCAAATGATTTTAGGAACATTATGGAAAGAATTTCTCAGAATTGTCATGACATTAATTAATGTATAGAACTTTTTGTGAATGCTTTGTGTGGTGCCGCAGCGCGCATGGCGAGAAAGGTTTATAACGTAAGGAAAAAGCGTGAAGACTGGTTTGACATGGAATGTCGACAAAAACGTCTGGTCAAAAATCTACTTCAGAGATACAGGAGAGCTAAAACCGAGCCATATAAGACAGAGCGTAAAGGTGAGTACGTCAAAGAAAGAGCACAATACATTAATTTGAAGGGGAAAAAAAAGAAAGAATCTGATGAGATTAGATTACAAAGATTAAAAGAGTCAGCCAATGACCCAACGCGTTTCTGGTCAGCAGTAAGACAAGTGAACAGAAAGACAACAATAAACAATGATATTACATCTCAGCAATGGTATGACCATTTCTTTAATGTCTTTAACCATTCTTGTAACACAGTGGAAGGCAATGGAGTAGAAACACAAGAATTAGAAACAGAAATGACGGAAACAGACGAACCTTTATTCAACGAACCGATTATTACACAAGAAGTGATTGATGGCATAAAACATTTGAAAGGCGGGAAGAGGGCAGGGCCAGATAAAATTGTAGGGGAAATGCTGAAAAGTTCTAATCATTTAGTAATTGATATTCTGGTATTGATATTCAGTAACTTGTTTCAGAGCGGGCCATTTCCGGTTGAATGGGCTAAATTAATCATTGTTCCTATCCACAAAAAGGGAGATGTAAACACTCCTGATAAATACCGATGTGTACCACTGACAAGTGTTGTCAGCAAAGTTTACACACATTTTAAATGTGAGATTAAAACGTTGGGCAGACTGGGAAGATAAAATCGTGGAGGAGCAGGCAGGATTTAGATCTGGGTACAGCACAACTGATCGTATATTTACGTTGTTCGCTCTTGTACAAAAATACATGCATAAAAATACAAAATTGTATGTCGCTTTTGTTGATTTAAGAAAAAGCTTTTGATTCTGTAAATAGAAATATTTTATGGAATGTTCTTAGAAAAAACGGAGTCAATGGAAAGTTATATGTGGCATTACGTGGGATGTACGACTCTGTCTTGGCATGTGTGCGTGAGAAATGTGTTTATTCTGATTTTTTCAATTGCCCACGTGGAGTCAAGCAAGGCTGTCTTTTAAGACCACAGTTGCTTTTTTTTTATCAATAAGCTTGCTATAGAACTCTAGAGAATGATAATATCTATGTTCACGACCGCCCTTTTTATTTTGCACACAAACCCCCCTTTTTAGAAAGACTTTCTTCAACTTCTTGTCACTTTTGCCAAAAACTAACATAAAATTAATACTTTTTTGTAAATGCAAAAACCCTCCAAAATCCAAGTAATCGTTACTTCAAAGCGGGGCTTGCGTGCAAAATAAAAAGAGGTGATCTTGAATGCTAGATATTATCATTCTCTCAACGCAATCATTATTTACTCTTTCTCTCTTCTGATTCTTGCGCAAACAAGAGGAACGACTTACTTAATTTTTTTTAATTGGTGTTTATAATCTGGTTTAAAAAATGAAGCCCGGAATAGTTGCAGAGCTTATTATATATTTAGAGATTAGGAGTTGCAGGAAAGGAGCTGGGGGTTGATAGAGAAGAGTTTAAAGAAGTAATTACGGAGCTTTTTGAGCGCGTAGATATGCAAGAAAGCGTAAGGAACGCCATCAGTAAACTACCACATTCTTGGCCTCATCCAATTATAAAGTTGTTTGCCATTTTAATTGATCAAATAGCTCCTGAAGATTTTAATCTGACTGCGTCTACTGACCCTGAAGGAGTAACTATCACTTTAATCCAGGTCAATTTTTGCGACTAACAAATGCCCACTGAATCACTTGTACTTTACTTGTACTTAAGAACTTAACTAGTACTTTACTTGTACTTTACTTATACTTCACTTGTTATAACTGACTTGTTATAACTTGTACTTAACTTGTACTTAACTTGTACTTAAAAACACATTAAAAAACTAATTTATTAAAAATGGGTCTACAGCAGGAGGTTGTACTTTTTTTTTGCAGAAGCTGGTTCTTCTTCTTTTACTGTTTTTGTGGGGATTTGTGACTTTGTTGCTAGGTATGGGTTTAGACACTTGTATGCTAAAAAAAACCCCACCAACAACAACACACCCCAGTACATAATAATACATCTTATAGTTTGATTGTGTTGTTGTTGGTGGCGGCGGCGGTGCTGGTGCTGATGTTGTATTACTATCTAATAATTTTTGTTTTGCTGCTTGGTTTGCTTTTTGCAGTCTGTTCCATTCAGCTAGTTTACGACCGGCCTCAACACGCCCAGGATTTTTAGACTTAGTAACACTGCTCACTTGTGGGACACTCACTTGGGCATTCTCTTGTGGAGCCATATTCTGCTCCTGTGGAGTCATATTCTTCTTCTCCTGATCGCTCATTTTTTTTTTAATATATGATTAAAATTAATATGATTAAATTAATATGATTAAAAGTAATTAATCCCATGATGAATGGACATAACAATGTCCCAAATCTATAATACATGTCACATGCAAGAGATTCTAGGGACTTGGTTAAAACCGGATCTTGTGTTAAGTTATTTTAAATCTTCTTCTGAATCAATCGGTGCTGTCTTGCCTACTAATTTAGTATATAAACTAATCATTGTCTGTCCTACTGATCTAACCATTTTTGATCCTAGCTGTGCTTCGTATCTAGCGTAATACTTCTCAACGTCTGAAGTAGACAATTGCTGAATCTGTTCAACACTTAGTTCAGTGCCTAAATACTGTCTAGTTTTCCCACACACAGCCAGAGAGTATAATCTTTCTTTATGACAGAGGTCTGGGTCTGCTGCCTCCTCACACTTTAATAGCTCATCGCAATCCATTTTTAAACTCTTTTTTAAAAGCAATAAAAAATAATAAAACCTTTTTAAAACCATGAGTTTAACGCTGGTTAATTATGCAGTGCCCATTGTCGGTGTTATAGTTTATTCAACCCTAGCAAAATGTTTGTTAAGAATAAAACCGCCCAACATGGGAAAGATAGAAGATTCACCGAAACTAGTTACAACCTTATTTTTAGCTCTAGCAACTAAAGATTATTTGATTAAAAAGCACATAGACAGTCTTTCATATTATGATTATTTTAATTATCTTTTAGTTAATAAAAAACATGAGCACTGCAAAGATCATCAATACTATTTACCACTCTGCTGTAATCAGCGGTCTTAGTATAGGGTACAGCGTGTTAGCAAAAAACATGTTTAAAATGAGGCCAGCTGATCTAGGAAGGTTAGACATTGAGGATGTTGTTAAGGTTATAGTTGTAATAACTGCAGGAATTGCCTCAAAAGACTTTCTTGTTACACAGGGAATTATCCCAGAAAACATCAATGCATAGAGAGATTCATTCTAGAAAATATTGATTTATAAAAAAGATTCATTCATTTATTAAAAAAAGATGTCCGGATTAGTTCTGATGGTGGGAGGAGCTATTGTTAATGCATTGGCTTTCTCTGGCAGCAATTATATGTTTAGTAAACTGCGGTCTGATGAATAAAGAGAACGTCATAACAAGGCAATAGAAGAGTTAGCTAAGGCAAAAGATGCTTACGAGAAAAGGAGGATTGCTCACTTAGACTTTATTAATAAAAAGTTAAGGGAACAAGGACATGCAGATCACACATTTACAGACGTTGATGACGCAATGAATGAATATTACTTAGTGACAGGAAAGAAGTTTCTACATCGTCACCGCCAGAACTGTCTGACTTTTATGAACCATCTGAGGATCAGAAAATGGTAGAAATAGGCTTTATTATAGGTGCTATGGGAGCAATCTTTCTTCTTGCATATTCAGTCTAAAAAACATAGTTAAAATGTAATAAAAATACAGTCCCTTCTTATGGACAAAATATATTATTCTCCTGAGGGTATTGGAAAGGAAAGACTGCTATTGATAAACTGAGTAAAGCTGCTAGGGTGTCTGAATCAGAAGCAAAAGACTGGCTTTCAAAACAAGCGATCTGGCAAATATATCTGCCTGCCCCAAAAGAATAATAAGGCCTAGATCTGTTAACTCAGTTCCTAATGACACCTACCAGATGGACTTGTTGTATCTTCCGCATGACAAAGTTAGAAGGAAAAAGTTTAAGTATGCTCTGACTGTTGTTGACATGGCTTCAAGGTATAAAGACGCTGAGCCTTTAACAGATAAAAGCTCAACTGCTGTGGCTGTGGCTTTACAACAAATATACATGCGAGGTCCATTAAAGTATCCTAGGATGATTCAGGTTGATGATGGGAAAGAGTTCAAAGGAGCTGTAAACCAACTGTTTTTAAGACACCAGGTTACAGTTAAGAGAGGGATCCCAGGCAACCATCGCTCCCAAGCCCTCGTAGAAAACTTTAATAAGAATCTAGCCGAACGTCTGTTTACCTATCAATACCACAGAGACCTTATGGACAAAACACGCAACACAGAATGGGTTAGGAGATTGCCAGCAGTCTTACGTGCCATGAACAATGAAGAATTTAAAGCAACAGGCTTTAAGCCAGTGAACGCGATCAAATTAAAAAAAATTAGCATTACTGAAGACATCCGAGGTAATCAGAAACTCTTGCCGTTCGGACTAAAAGTAAGATACTTGTATGCTCCTGGAGAAGCAGAGGGCGATGTTAGAATTAGAGCCACAGACCCTATATGGAGCGTAGACGTATATGAAGTTGAAAGAATTATGAAAACAGCCACTCCTGTGTATTTGTAAGAGAAACTCTTTCTTCCAAAAAGCCTGCCCCTAAAAGATCGTTTGTTCGTGAAGAGCTGCAAGTTGTCCCGCCAAACACAGTGCCTGTTAGTTAAAAAAAATAGTATGAATGTTTATAACATATTTTTTTGTTCTAAACTTTTGATTTATTTTTAAAAACTTATTTTGGGTTTAACTGATTTGCAATGTTCTGTTTGATTGCTTCAGTGTCTGCCCGTTGTGAAGTAAAAGTCTTTCTCCATTTCTTTTGAAGTTCAATTTTTTGTCGTCTGTAATCATCACCGTCAGCCATGGCTCGTTTAAATTCTTCGTCTGTTACTTTTCCATCCAGTATGTATTGCTTATAATCAACCTTAATGAATAAAGTTTTGCTGTTGCTAGAGCTACAATGGCAGTGTGCTTTTGTAATTTTGGCGTTGTTTTTAAAACAGCACTTACAATCGTGGACATGGCAGCTAACCCTGAACCAACACTCCCTAAAGCTATAAACATCGGTGTCCCAACTCCAGTAGCTAAAAGAGCAACACTAGACCCTGTGCTTAAGTGGCTACAACTGATGAGCCAGTGATTATATAAGAAAGGACATTTAAAGCTTCGCATATTTCTTTCTAGTAACCCTATACTTGTTCAAGTCACTTTCTATTTCCTCTTCAAGCTCAGTCATGTGCTTTAATCTAAACTGCTGACCGTCTTCCATTTTAAACAAAATTATTTTTAATCTTGTACATATCTTCTTATTAACCCTTCTGGCAGCACTTCATCAACAGAGTAAAACCCAATAAAATCAACATACTTAATAAAAATAAAATCAAGTACTGTTAGTTTGTCTTTGTCAACCATCACAGTAACTTTGTCTGAAGATACAAAAGTGTTTATCTGATCCCCATTTTTAGTAATAGCAATAACAAGCCTGAGAGGCCCACCCAAGTTTTCAGACTTTATTTGTACACCTCTGATTAACTATGTTCTGGCAAACTAGGATCAGACTCCCTTGGAGTAATAAATAAACGAAAAAGCATCGTCATTTCTCTAGGCAGTGGTTGTAGTTTTGGGTTAAATTCTAAGCCAACGGTGTCATCCCCCACTTCAGCTAAGGACTTCTTTCTCTGCAGCATATATTCAGGACCCTGCTTAGTTATTTCAATCTGCTTTTTCTGTTGTGTTCCTGGGACTAGGCTAACAAGAAGGTGTCCTGCATTCAAAGCTTTTCTAAAATTGTATTTCTTATCAAAGTATACATTGGGGCTTCGTAGTTCAAACTTTAAATCCCAGTTAATTTTAGGAAGCAACGCCCAGGCATTCTCTCGTTTATGAAGTTTGTATTCGTGTTTGCCAAAATCGTTTGCCCTTAGATTTCTTATCTCTTCCAGGGTAGGATATTGCTGCCGTTTTTTGTCTTCAATTTCTTTTCGTTTGTAAACGCCATCGTCAGTGTACTCAAATCCATAAACATTTCCTGGCACTCCTATTAGATCAAACTCAGTTGTGTCTACTAGGTCTTTTAGCTCTACTGAAACGCATTTAGGAGCTAGCTGTACTTCTTCTGATTCAGGTCCTCGAGACATTCTTTTTAATATAAAAATTATAGTAAACAATCTATAGTAAACAATCTATAATAAACAATTTGTTATAAACAAATGTATTGAACTGGTGGGTCGGTCCGTAAGCATAGTTTAGCGTGCTTAGATTTTTCTAACTGCTCTTTTTTTTTTTTTTTTAGTTCATCCTTGTCTCTTATTATATAATTTTCACTTAAACATTCTTCAAAACTATCCTTGTCCTTAGTATAGAATAAGATGACTGATTTTAACTGCGATCTAAAGTCTTTTAAGACAGCATTGTATTTTTGAGTTAAGAGCCAAACAGAAACTTATGTGTGGCGGCCGCTAAAGGCTAGCTTTGAGAGAGTCTTTCTTTTTTTAACAATATCTCGTTCAGCTGAACAGTCATCAATAATAAACGGTGTTTCAGTTCCCTCAAATAGCCTATAGTAATGTTCTAAACAGTCGCTTAGCTTGTCAGTAGGATCAACTAAAAATATATTTTCGTCTGTCCAAACAAACTGCCTTTCTTTGTAAGACTTGTTGTGCTTAATGGTTGTGCAGAATATAACAATGTACTCGTAATGAAACCTGTAGCCTGTTTGTAACAAATCAAGTATGAAGACAGTTTTCCCACACCCAGTAATCCCACAAATAAGCGAACAGTGCGGGTCTTTAGGCAAAAAGTTCAAACTATCCATCTGTTTTTAATAGGCTATTTCTTTCAGTCTATTTTCTTCGATGTTTAACTGAGCGTCACAAACCAAAAAAGCGTGCATTTGTATCTGACCATTCTCCTCCTTTTCTTTAATAATCTGTATGCTTATGCCATCTGACCCTACCCTTCTTCCACTTTCATGCAGTCTGTTGTCATATGTTGATCTAAAAATCCAGCCATAGTCCGTATTTGTTTGTTAGATAGTCTTCGAGTCTCACATCGTGAAGGTGAAGTTTTTTACACACAAGATCGGCTGTAGGATCTGTTTGTCTGCCTCCAGCAAACAACTTTCTTATCACATCAAAGTGTTGGTCAGGTAAAAGTCCGGCTGAATACAGCTGAAAAGGCTTGCCATCTACTGTGCAAGTCAACTGCTCAATTTTTGGATTGTAAAACAGTTCTGTCTCTCTCTGAAAAGGAGCCGAGGGTTTAGTAAACAGCCAGAGCACTCCCTTTAGAGACTTTAAAGAATAGCTATTTCCCAGACAGTGTCTTGCTTGTTTTTAATCGCCGGACTGAGGTGTAAAACTCTTTCAAAGTAAACAACCGTCTTACTTTTATACTGGTTTAAGATTGTTCTAGCCAGTTCAGGGTTAGTAACAACGTCAAAATCAAGAGAGATGTTACTGACTGTATATTAGGCTGTGGGATCATCTGATAAAATAACAGACACACTGTCATTGAATGCCAGTTCGTAAGTGAGTTTGTCTCTTAGTGCGCCTTGGTAATATGGCTGATGGGTCTTTAACAGTTCGAAATCTAGAGGGATGCAAAATCGGTTGCCGTATGCTCGTGCTACTGCCTGGTCTTTAACATCTTCCTTTGCATCCCCAGCATTAAGTCTGTGCTTAAGGCCGTTGGGACTCCGGATCCCCTGATAGATTTTGTCTTTTCTTTCTGTTCTGGGCAGCCACAGGTCCGAATAGAGATTAAAAATGACTGCTCTTTGTAGTGCGAAGACTTCTCTGCCCTCCAGTTTGATTACCATATTTTTAATGATGGCCCTACCCAGGTTAGCAACGACAGTAGCATTAGGATCCGCTGAATCAATATCTATTTTGAATGATAGTTTGGCAGTACCTGGCATTATAACATCGTCAGGCCCGAGGTCACTAAATCTTACTGTTAATAATTCATTGGGCTCAATTGTTGATGGACTATTTATAACGCGCACAGTCTGTCTTATGCCTTTTTAGCCGTAGGGCTCCTTCGCTTTTCTGTATGGATCAAGGTCGCAGCCGTATGAGTTCATTTTTTTATAAAACAAAAAATAATAAATATATAAATATGGCTAATGAAGATTATGACGCGAACAGTCCTATTAAAGAAGATGAAGATGAAACAGAACTGGGCCCTTCATTAGAAAAAGAACTTGAAGGAGCAGGTTCTTCACTCCTTAGAGCTCGTCAAGAACTTGTAGGAGTAGGTTCTTCACTACCTAAAGCTCGTCAAGAACTATTGCAAGTAAGAATTCAATCATTCTATAGAAGCATGGGACGAGAGCCACCAGAAATACTTGATCCTAACGATTTTGAGGAAGATGGTAATGATTTGTATATAAAGCCCCGTGCAGGAGGTCGTGTAAGAGTTACTAAACCACGAAACCCAACCAAGTTTTTAAGCAGGAGCACAATTATTAGAGGCCTCCCTATTGCTGACCAAGAACGGTTAAATATTTTAAATCTAAGGTCTGATGCTGTTAGACTTTTACAGAACTTGGAGCGGAGGTTGCCAACACGATCTGAAATATAAATCACCTCTTTTAAAGATTTAGGTCAAAGAGCAGATGAAGCAATAACAGAAATTGAGACGAGTTTTAATGAGGAGACACAATTAAAAACAATTGATGATTCTCCATTGCCTATGCGTGAAATCATGGGTCTTAATACTGCTCTACGGACAATAAGGGGTGAACTAACAAACAATTTGGCAAAACTTGGCGAGCTGGATAGAGAGATAGAAGAAGAAAAAACTAGACTGGCTGATGTAGATGATAACAATTTAGGGCGAGAGGAAAAGGCTAGAATACAGCAAAAAATACAAGATTTAATGCTAGAAAGGTCAGCCAGGTTAGAAGTGCTGTCTACTAACAGAGCACAGCTAGCATCACAAACAAGCAGAATCAGAGAAACTATAAACAGAATACTTTATGAAAATACTACGCTAGCAGAAAGAATAAGGACTCTGTTCAGAGAACAGGGGATTACAATAGTTAGTATATTAACAGCCATTGGGTTTGCTTTCTCTACACTGGTTTATGCATTAACTGGCGGTGCGCCAACAGGGTCAGTAGCACCTCCAGTGCCTCAGCCTGGTAAAAGTTGGATTAGAAAACAATTACACCATCTAGCAAACTTATTAAAGAAGTTAGCTGCCAAAGCGCTTGATGCTCTGCCTGGCATAATAGGCAGTGTTGTTAGTTGGGTTTTGTCTACTATAGGCAAAGTGGCTGGCTATATGGCTGACCATCTGTGGACTTTGGGGGTGCTGGCTGCTGGTTTAATTTTTAGTGAAATAAAGTATACCAGTCCAGTAAAAGTTAAAAAAAAAAAAAACAAGGGCTGTCTTTTCGCTAGTGTGTCTGTCAGGGTAAGTATATTAACAGGCGGTGGACTGCTTTCTGGCTGTGGGCTGCTTATAGCCGGCGGTGGGTCGCTTTCTGGTTGTTCAGGACTAGATGCTTTTTTTTAAAATGGCTGGTGCGGGCCTTGTGTTTAAGCCTTGATTATGCCCTAAGTTTTGGTCGTCTCCAGCTATGAGAATTTCATTATTATAATTCTGTATCATGCCAATCTGTATTCTAAGGTCAGAAGGCAGCATGTAAATCCATGGCCCACAACAAAGTCAACCTTTGACCTAGCATGTGAAAGAACGTTTTGGTACCTTTGTATGCTAGAAGGCAAATCAACAGCGGAGTGAATAGCATCTTCTAAATTGGCTAAAACATTGTTTTCTTGCATCGAAGCCCGTAGATTGATCCACTATGCTAGACTTGGTCTGTGCTTGTGCTCCTAATAGACACCAAACATACGTCCGTATGGAGTCATTGAGTCTTTGCACTCCTGGCATTGTTAGGCCTTTACTTTCATCTAAGATAAATGTTGCCCAAGCATTGGGGTGTTTTTGTTCTATTGATCCCAATCTAACTTGCTTGTTTGGTTGAAAAGAGGTGTGGCCAGGCCAGTAGTCAAAATCATATTCTCTATGTTGACCCCACAAATACAATGTGCCTAACCCATGATTGCGGTCTAACTTTTGTCTAAAGTCAGTTGACGGTTTAATGTTAAATTCGTTGCAGATTCTTTCATATGCATTATTGTCCATTGAGCTGAGAAATGGATTAAACGCGTTGTCGTTGGGGAGGCGTACTTGTAGTTCATTAGTATGCGTCTATGCTGGTAATAAACATGAAAGTATATACTGACCTTACTAAGAGATTGGGGTGGTTTAAATGGTTTGCATATGAAACACTGCAGCCAGTGGTTGAGCAGTAAACTGCAAAATTTAACTGATTCTGGTAAAAAGCCATAGGGTTGGATGACCATAATGATGGTACTCTATCACTCTTTATTGGAGGATTTAAATATCTAGTTAGTGGGTTTACAAGTCTGACTTGGAAGCCATATGATTCATCTACTGCGATGGTTAGGACACTGAAGTCCAAAGATTTGGTCTCATAAACCCCTCCTACATCGTAAGTGGCACTTTCATTATATTTAAAAGGTTCCATTTTTAAAATAGTTTTTAAAAAGGATGTACATTTATATAACTAAACAAAACACGGGTGTGTCCTTAAAGTATCCAGTTGACAATAGGCACGGTGATAATGGGTTGCTCTTAGAGAAATTGGTTTTAAAATAAAGTGGATTAACATATCTGAAAAAGCTAAGAATAACTGGGTGGATATTAAGGACGAACAAGGTAATGTATTAAAGCAGTTAAAATACCTGATGGTTACTACAACTTTTGTTCTCTAAAAGAAGTATTTAGAAATTTGCATTAAGTTAAAAATTAATGAGGCAAACCTCAGAATTACTATGAATCTTCCAGAAGAAAGAAGGGAGTACGTTTTTCCTAGAAGCCTTGCTCGAATTTTGGGCTTTTATACTAGTGGCGAAACGTATCATATTAAAACACATATGTACGTAGAAAGTGGTCTTTATGAGTATATAGGTAGTAGACCATCCGATTTTCTAATTAACCCAAGGTTGTATGTCCATTTACAAGAGTTAAAAACAGATACTAATTTGTATAATGGCCATCCATCTACAGTTCTAAGCGTACTACCATCAACTAGGGTGGGTTATTGCGATTATCAGTTAAACACATTTGGTGAAAACAGTCAGTTTAAAGAATTAGTTGAAGGACCTATAAATTCATTGGACGTAAAAATAACTACCCCCGACGGAAAACCAGTTGTTTGTTCTGATTTGTTAGTCTTGAGAT
>JAMYXO010007909.1:0-11513 GCA_033310375.1 Conus canariensis
TTTGCGGGAAAACAAAACACACACACACACACACACACACACACACAACCAAAACACATACCACACACACACACACCACACTTTATTCACACACACCACAAATAAAATATATATATAAAATAAATAAATTTATAGAAAAGGGGAGAGAGAGAGAGAGAGAGAGAGAGGAGAGAGAGAGCCACATTAAATTCCCAAAATTTAAATTTTTGGTTATATTGCCCAGCCGCACTATGAGCCATATCTGGAACACAGACAGACAACCCCGCGTTACACAAAAACACACACCACCCACACACACACACAACAAAACACACACACCCCAACACACAAAACACCACACAACACACACACACACACACACACACACACACCCCACACACACACACACACACGGGGGGTTTATGCTAGCAACATGTGTTTAAGAAAATTATATTATTTCTTCCTTTTTCTTCTTCTTCTTCTTCTTCTTTCTTCTTCTCCTCCTCCCCCTTCCTCCCCCTTTCCCCCCCTCCTTCTTCCTCTTCTTCTTTTTCTCCTCCTCCTCCTCCCCTCCTTCCCTTCCCTTTTCTTCTTCTTCCTCCTCCTCCCCCTCCTCCTCCTCCTTTCCCCTTCTTTTTCTTCTCCTCCTCCTCCTCCCCCTCCTCCTTCTTTTCCCCTTTTTCTTCTTTCCCCTCCCCCCTCCCCTCCCCTCCTCCTTTCCCCTTTATCCTTTTTTTCTTCTCCTTTCCTTTCCCCCTTCCTCCCTTCTTCTTTTTTCTTAAATTCTTTTTCTTTTTTTCTTCATTTCCCCCCCTCTTTCCCTTTTTCCCTTCCCCCCCCTCCTCCCCTCCTCCTCCTCCTCTTCTTCTTCTTTTTTCTTCTTCCCTTTTTCCCTCCTCCTCCTTCGTCTTCGGGCCCTTCCCTTTGTCTTTTCCCCTTTTTCTTCGTCTTTTTCTTTCTTTCTTCTTTCCTTTTTTCTTCATCACTACTTTTTCTTCTTTTTCCCCCCTTCTTCTTCTTCTTCTTTTTTTTTCTTCTTTTTTCTTCTTCTTCTTCCCTTTTTTCCCCCCATTAACTCCATAAAAAATCACTGAGCCCCCCACAATGAAGAAATTGGGAAAACAAACCCTTTTTTTCCCCCGCACTGCCCAGTGTGGGGGGCCAGGGGCCCGACAGAGCTTCCACACTAACTGTGCTGAAATTTCCCAGTCCCAAAACAAAGCAAACCGAAAAATCAAAGGGCTGGGGTGTTTTCCTCCACCACCCTGCAGAGGGGGGGGATTGGGCCCTGACAAAGCCCCAGTGCACCTTGGCCACAGGGGCAGCAGGACAAACAGCACCTGCCGATGAGGATCATCACCCGCACAACCTTTTCACCAGGCATGGCGGTTTTCTAATCATGGCCGGGGGCAAACATTGTCCCTCATCGCGGGCCCTCCCTCGTCCCTCGTCATCCCTCCCTCATCATCATCGGTCGTCGTTTGTCGTCATCGTCCCCTCGTCATCATCAAACATCATCGTTGTTGTCGTTGTTGTTTTTCGTCATCGTAGTCCTCGTCGGGCTTTGTCTCATCATCGTTAACGTCATCATCGTCGTCGCATCATCAATATCACCGTCATCAACATCAAACGTCATCGTCAACGTCGCTTTTTATATCATCATCATCAAACAACATCATTTATCATCATCATTATCAACATCTCTTCCCCCTCCTCATCATCACTCATCCCCATCATCATCATCATCTCATCAACAGCACCCTCACCATCATCATCATCAACATCATCTCATCAACCCATCACCATTTAAAACATCATCCCTCATAATTATCCTCATTATCCAGCCACCCCCAGCAAAGTTTTTTAGCAATATTTTCAATGGTTTTAAAAATGAAATTTTAAAGAAAGATTATAATCAGTACTATTAAATGCTTTTTAAACACTGACAAAAATTTTTTAAAAAAACAAATTGCAACACATAAAAAAAATAAGCCCATGACGGCCACCCTCTCAATATATCATGCCCAAAAATAGCAACCCCCAAAAAAACGTCTATAATCGGTGGAGAATCAAACAGTCCCCCCGTCCTATGAAAGTACACTTTAAAAAAACTTTGTTTTCAAAATTACAATGAAAGCCCCCAAAAAATGCCAATAAAATTTATAAATAACACTTTGGGGAAACAATTGAAAAAAACTTTAACTAAATGTTTAATAAACGAGGGGGAAAAACCGAAAAGGGAAACAACAAAAAAAATTCCCGCCATTATTTAAAAACAGATGACAGGCCCTTTTGGAGCAATTCTTTTGCTAAAAAAGGTTTGGGGTTTTTATGGTCCCCCTTGCTTTTGGGCCAAGCTAGCTCGTTGTCTTACCTTCCAGCCATCCCCGCCACACCTTTTCCCCACCCTGCCACCCCAGCCCCCCCATCCACCCCCCCTCCCCCTTTTCCCCCCCGTCTTTTCTTTCATCTTGCGGGGTTATGCCATTTTGTTCCCTGCTTAAATGGGAACCACATTTTTATTTCACACGAGGGGAGTGGTTTCCTCACATCACGCAACTCGACACGGGGCTCAAAAATTTTTTGGAATTTACAACCTTTTTAAAAACCATGAAAAACCTTCCACGTGATTTTGAATAGGCAACTTTCTTCTCTTGTTTTATTAAACTACCCTTGTGTTTTTTTCCCATGGGGTTTTTTTATGGTCCCAAAAAAAACTCAGACCAAGGTCATATGTTCATGGGGCTACGGGTTTTTTTGGAAATCTTTATAGACACAAGCCTTCCCCATCTAAGCGGTGTGTACTGGGTAGAAGCACAGAAGACAGGGCCTTTTTTTCCGGGTTTTTACCGCAGAAATTTTCCACACACACACACACACACACACACACACACCACACAAAACACACACACAAAAAACACACACCACCAGAACAACCATCTCACCGTTTTGGGGGGATATCTGGGGGCCCAAAACCCCCAGGGAACCCCGGGTGATTTAAACTGCCGGCCCAAAATAGGGGCCCTGGGGAACAGCTTGGGATCCCCTTTTCCCGGTCCATTCACCTGCCATCCTCCGGGCCCCCGACACCCGGACACGCCAACGGGGCACACCGAACCAAGACTCCAACGTGCATAAAGCGGGGAGATAAGGGAAAAATTTTCCTACAGCCCACCCGGGACCCCCAAAGGGGCCCCGTACCCGGGGTTTGTACCCCCGCCGACGCCCAACTTCCCAAGTCTTTTTTTTTTTTTAATCACCCCAACCCTTTTTAAAAATACCCTAAAAACACCCGGGGAATTTCTTTAAAAAAATCTTTTTTCCCCGTAAAACCGAAAAACCCTTTAAGGATCAGATAAAAAATTTATTGCCCTTTCCCCTCAGAAATTCAAAGATCATCGGGTGGGACATCTCTGAACAAGGTTTCATGGAGTCTAAAGTAAATTTTTGTTTTATGTCCCACATCAGCAAGTCCCAAACACCGAAAAGAACATGTTTTACTGTGAGTGGAAACCCGACAGGGAAGGAAACTATGGAGCTTTTTTCACCTTTTAAAAGATGACTGGGAAAAGCGGTCATCATTTACTTAAAAAAAATTCGATAAGCATCGCTGAAATTTGTTGAGGTAAGGTAAGGTAAGGTAAGGAAGGGTTAAGGTAAGGTAAGGTAAGGTAATAAAGCTTCCCGGCCCACCAAACCCGCAGAAGCCATTTCGGGGCTGTGCCACTTTGGAAACCAGCTCAAAAGCTCATCAAAAAAAAACAACAAAAAACAAAAAAAACAAACAAAAAACCCCACACACACACATTTTCCACATCTTTTTAAAATACATTTTCCCAAAAAACGCACCAGAAACTTCGTTAAAAAATCTGTTTTTTGGGAAAATTTAAATCAGATAAAAAAATTTAAAATCTCTTTCAGAAACTCAAAGATCACGTCGGGTTTGGGACCACCCTTTTAACAGGGGTTTTAAATGGTTTCCCTGCTGAAAAAGAATATGTTTCACTGTGATGGAGCATGACAAAAAATACCCACGGAGTTTCCCTTCCCCCTTTTACAAGATAAGAAGGGGTAAAAAACGAGGGCCTGTGTATAAGGGGCCACAGGACTTTTTTTCTTCTTTACGGCCGCCTTTTGGAACAGGGGAAAAAACTCGTTGGGGTTTTGAGGGAAATTTTTAAACAGTTAGTTATCCGTCTAAAAGGCCCTTTCCCCTCTTGCCAAAAAGTCTTTGACTTTAAGGCCTGTTTTTTGGGGTTTCAGATCATGTGAGGAACAGTGAACCTAAATAACTTTTCCCTTGTGGCATTCTTGGAAAAGCTAACTTGTTGAAGTTAACACCCGTCTAAAAAAAATTTTTAAAAAGTGTTTGAAAAAACTCCCCCAAAAACAACTTTGGACAAACGAACACAAGAAAAAAGACAAAAATTTTTTCGACCGCTTTGGGTCCCCTTTTTCAGGCAAGATCAACAATTTTAAGGACAACGAAAAAGAAGAATGAGCAATCACTTACCCCCAAGAACTGAAAAGGGGACCTAAGAGGTCGAAACCCCGGGCCCTGTTTTTTCCGCGATTTCCGGGTTTTTCCCTGTTTTTTTTGGGGGAGTTATTTTTAAACACTTTTTATTTTGTGGGTTTAAATTTTCCCCCAGCATTTTGCCTCGCTTTGCAAAATAATCCTGTTTTTAATTTTGATGAAGAAAATCTTAGAGTGCACTCTTTCCCGAGTAGAGCGGTGATGCTAAGATCAATTTATACTTTTTAAGAAGTACTTTCTAATGAAAACTTTCATCAATTCTAACAACGAAAGACGGTTACATTTTTTACAGTAAATGCCCTTTCGGTTTTGCTTGTAGCAACAGAGAAGATAAACCCACAAAGGGAAATGCTTTGTACAGAACGTTAAGCAGGGGAAAAACAGGAAAAACATGAAAAGAGAAAAATGGTATCTTTCCTTTCACAATGCTGTAAAACAGAAAAATGAAATCAGGAAATTTTGAAAGGGAGACCATACTTTTAAACATTTCGCCCAAGTATAAAAAAGCTTCCCATGTAAAATTTTTTTTACTTCCCCGGTGAGTAAATGTAACGAGTTCTTGGAAAGACTTGTCCGAACGGACTGGACACAGTCCCGTGATGACATCATCAGTGTCCCGAAATTAAAAAACATGGGCACCGTGTATAAAAAGAGCCCCAATTTCAGGGGAAGACAGGACACAGTGAAAATAAGAGGGCCCAAAGTCAGGGTAAAGACAAAGGGGCGCAGTTTTATGATAAGAGGCCAATTTTCAGGGGGAAAAGACAGGGAAACCCGTTTAAAGGGTAAGAGGCCAATGTCAGGGGATAACAGGGGCGCGTGAAAGAAAAGAGGCCCCAAAGTCAGGGTATAAAACAGGGACGCAAATGTAAGATAAGAGGCCAATGTCAGGGTATAACAGGAACCCGGTATTAAAAAAGGCCAAAGTCGGGTATAGACCCGGGAAAAAGAAAAGGAGGGAAGGGTTTAGAAAAAGGAAAAAGAGAAAGAGGGGGAAAGGTACAGAAAGAAAAAGGAGATGGGGGAAAAAAGAAAATGAGGAGGGTGGTACAGAAGAGAAAGAGGAGGATGGTAAAAGAAAAGGAAGAGGGGGAAGATGGTAAAGCAAAGAAAGAGGGGGAGGATGGGTAAAGAAGAAAAGAAGGGAGATTTGGGAAAAAAAGAGAAAAAGGAGGGTGGAAAAGAAGAGAAAAGGGGGAAGATGGGAAAACACAGAAAGAGGGAAAGGGGGATTGGGGAAAAAAAAGAAAGAGGAGGGTGGTAAAAAAGAGAAAAAAGAGGGATGGGACAGAAAGAAAGAGGAGGAAGATGGTTTAAAACACAGAAAGAGGAGGGGGGATGGTAAAAAAAGAGAAAGAGGAGGATGGTAAAGAAGAGAAAGAGGAGGGTGGTACAGAAAAAAGAGGAGGGAAAATGGGAAAGCACAGAAAAAGGAGGAGGATGGAAAAAAAGAGAAAGAGGGGGATGGTTAAAAAAAAAAAGGAGGAGGGACAGAAGAAAAAAGGAGGAAGATTGGGAAAGCCCCAGAAAGAGGAGGGGGATGGTAAAGAAGAGAAAGAGGAGGGTGGTAAAGGAAAAAGAAAAGGAGGATGGTTTCAGAAAAGAAAAAGGGGAAATGGTAAAGCACAGAAAAAGGAGGAGGATGGAAAGAAGAGAAAGAGGAGGATGGTAAAGGGAAAAGAAAGAGGAAAGGAAAGGTAAAGAAAGAAAGAAGGGGGGATGGGAAAAAAAGAGAAAGAGGAGGGGGTAAAGAAGAGAAAGAGGGGGATGGTTTAAAAAAGAGAAAGAGGATAGGATGGTAAAGAAAAGAAAAAAGGAGGATGGGAAAGAAGAGAAAGAGGAGGAGGATGGTAAAGAAGGGAAAAGGGGGAGGGGTGGGGAAAGAAAGAAAGGGAGGAGGAGGAAAAAAAAAGAAAGAGGAGGATGGTAAAGAAGAGAAAGGGAGGATGGAAAAGGGAAAAGAAAGAGGAGGGTGGTAAAGAAAGAAAAGAGGGGGATGGAAAAAAAGAGAAAAAAGGGGGATGGTAAAGAAAAGAAAGAGGAGGGTGGAAAGAAGAGAAAGAGGGAAGGATGGTAAAGAAAAAGAAAGAGGAGGGTGGAAAAAAAAGAAAAGGGGGAGGATGGTAAAGAAAAAAAGAGGAGGAGGATGGAAAAAAAGAGAAAGAGGGGAAGGGAAAGAAAGAAAAGGGGGAGGATGGAAAAAAAGAAAGAGGAGGGTGGTAAAGAAAGAAAGAAAGGAAAGGGGGATGGTAAAGAAGAAAAGAGGAGGAGGATGGTAAGAAAAAAGGGAGGTTTGGAAAAAAAGAGAAAGAGGGATGGTTTTAAAAAAAGAGAAAAGGAGGAGGATTTGGGAAAGAAGAGAAAAAGGGGGGGATGGAAAGAAGAAAAGAGGGGGAGGATGGAAAAAAAAGAGAAAGAGGGGGGAGGAGGAAAAAAAGAAAGAGAGGGGGGAAAGGGAAAGAAAGAAAGAGGAGGAAGGGGGAAAAAGAGAAAGGGGGAGGATGGGAAAGAAGAGAAAGAGGAGGAGGGGGGTAAAGAAGAGAAAGAGGAGGGGTGGTAAAGAAGAGAAAGAGGAGGAATTTGGGAAAAAAGAGAAAGAGGGGGAGGAAGGGAAAAAAGAGAAAGAGGAGAGGTAAGAAGAGAAAGAGGAGGAGGGACAAGGAAGGAAGGGAAGGAGGCATGACCCGCCCCCGGATGCCCTTTTCCTTTCATACCCGTTCCCTCTTCCCCTTTATGAGCCCTTTCCCCCCGTCCGCTTTTAACCCCCCTCTGCCCCGACCCTCCCGCCCGCGGGTTCCCCCCCTCCCTCCCCCCGCGTCCGGGTCCCGGTAGCCCTCCTCCCCTCTTCGTAAAACCCTCCTCTCCCTCCCTTCCCAAACCCCCTCCCCTCGCTTTTTCCCTTACCCCCTCTCCCTTTGCGGTTTCCTTCCCCCCCTCTTCCCCTTTTTCCGGATTACCCTCCCTCCCCCTTTTTCTTCTTACCCCCCCGGCCCTCTTTTTCCCCCTTTTCCCGCCCCTCCCTCTTTTTCTTTATTTCCCTCCCTCCCCCCCCTCTTTATACCCTCCTCTCCCTCTTCTTTTTCATTACCCCCCGCTCCCCTTTTTTCCCGCCCCTTTTTCCCTCCCAACCCCCCCCCTCTTCTCAAATTCCCCGCCCTGCCCCCCTTTCCCCCTTCTTGCCCCCCCCTTTTTTTAAACCCCCCTCTCCCCTCTTCTTCGGCCCCCTTACCCTCCTTTTTTCCCTCCTTTCTTTCATTTTCCCTTTCCCCTCCCGGGTTCCCCTTTATACCCCTCCTCCCCCTTTTTTCTTCAAATTTCCCCCCCTCTCCCCGCTTCGGTTCCCCCCCCTTTTTTATTACCCTCCTCCCCCTTCCTATCCCCGTTTTTTGTCATTACCCCCCCCCCCTTCTTTCCCCCCCTCTTCTTAATTAAACCCCCCCTCCCCTCTTCTTCTTTATTACACCCCTCTCCCCTTTTTCATTTTCCCCCTTTCCCGCTTCTTTACACCCTCCTCTCCCCTCCTTCTGCATTACCCCCCCCTCTCCCTCTTCGTCGTCATTACCCTCCTCTCCCTCTTTTCCCCCATTACCCTCCCTCCCTCTTCTTCCCTTTATTTCCCCGCCTCCCTCCCTCATTACCCTCCTCTCCCTCTTCTTCTTTATTTCCCTCCTCCCCTCTTCCTTTATTACCCCCTCTCCCTCTTTTTCATTTTCCCCTCCTCCCCTCTTCTTTTTCATTACCCTCCCCCCCCTATTGGCTTCATTACCCTCCCCCCCTTTTTTCATTACCCTCCTCTCCCTCCCTTTTTCATTTCCCCCCCCCCCTTTTTCTTCTTCATTACCCTCCTCTCCCCGCTTTCATTCCCCCCCTCCCCTCTTTTTCTCCATTACCCCCCTCTTCCCCCCTTTTTCATTACCCTCCCTCCCTCTTTTTCTCCCCTTTTCCCCCCCTCCCCTCTTCTTCTTCAGTTTCCCTCCCCTCCCCTTCTTTAAATTTCCCCCCTCTAAATTTTTCTTCTTCTTTACCCTCCCTCCCTCTTCTTTATTACCCTCCTCTCCCTCTTCTTCTTCATTACCCCCTCCCCCCTTCTTTTATTTCCCTTCCCCTCCCTCCCTTTTTCTTCATTACCCCCCCTCCCTCTTCTTCTTCAACCCTCCTCCCCCTTCTTCCCTTTCCCTCCCTCCCTCTTTTTCTCCATTTTCCCTCCTTTTCCCTCGTTTTCATTTTCCCTCCTCTTTCCCCCTTTTTTTTTTCATTACCCTCCTTTTCCCTTTTCTTCTTTATTACCCCTCTCCCTCTTCTTTATTACCCTCCTCTCCCTCTTCTCCCTTTCATTTCCCCCCCCTCCCTCTTTTTTCTTCATTACCCTTTCCCCCCTCTTCTCTTCATTAAACCCCCCTCTCCCTCTTCTTCACTACCCTCCCCCTCCCTCCCTTTTTCTTCAATTTCCCCCTCTCCCTCTTTTTCATTACCCTCCCTTTTCCCCCCTTTCTTTATTACCCTCCTCTCCCTCTTCTTCCCTTACCCTCCTCTCCCCTCTTCTTTTTTCTGACCCTCCTCTCCCCCTTCCCCATTACCCTCCCTCCCCTTTTCTCATTACCCTCCTCTCCCTCTTCTTCCCTTAACCCCCCTCTCCCCTTCTTCATTTCCCTCCTCCCCTCTTTTTCATTACCCTCCTCCCCTCTTCTTCTTCATTACCCTCCCTCCCCTTCTTTTTCCCATTACCCTTCCTCTCCCACTCTTCCCTTTTCCCCCCCCTCCCCCCTTTTTCATTACCCTCCTCCCCCTTCTTTTTTCATACCCCGCCTTTCCCCCTTCTTGCTTCATTACCCCTCCCTCCCCTCTTCTTCATTAAACCCCCCTCTCCCTTTCTTCTTCAACCCTCCTCCCCTCTTCTTTCCATTACCCTCCTCTCCCTCTTCTTCATTACCCCCACTCCCTTTTTTTCATTCCCCTCCTCCCCTCTTCTTTTTCATTACCCTCCCTCCCTCTTCTTCTTTATTACCCTCCCTCCCCCCTCCTTCTTCATTACCCTCCTCTCCCTCTTCTTCTTTTATTAAACCCCCCTCTCCCTTTTTCTTTTTCATTTCCCTCCCTCCCCTTCTTTATTACCCCCTCCCCCTTCTTCTCATTACCCCCCTCTCCCTCTTCTTCTTTTATTACCCTCCTCTCCCTCTTCTTTTTTCATTACCCCCTCCCCCTCCTTTTTTCTTTCATTACCCCTCCTCCCCCTTCTTCATTACCCCCCCTCTCCCTCTTCTTCTTTACCCCCCCCCTTCCTCTTCTTTATTTCCCCCCTCCCTCTTTTTCCCATTACCCCCCTCTCCCCCTTCTTCAACCCTCCTCTCCCTCTTTTCTTTAATTTCCCTCCCCCTCCCTCCCTTCATTACCCTCCCTCCCTCTTCTTTTTCATTTCCCTCCCTCTCCCTCTTTTTCGCCCTTTCCCCCCTCTCCCCTTTTTCTTCTTCATTAAACCCCCCTCTCCCGCTTCTTCTTCAAATTTCCCTCCCTCCCTCTTCTTCAACCCTCCTCCCCTCTTCTTCCCTTTTCCCTCCTCTTCCTCTTCTTCATTACCCCCTCTCCCTCTTTTTCTCCCCTTACCCTCCCTCCCTCTTTTTTATTTCCCTTTCCCTCCCTCTCTTCTTTATTAAACCCCCCTCTCCCTCTTTTTTCATTCCCCTCCTCTCCCCCTTCTTACCCCCCCTCTCCCTCTCTTCTTTTCCTCCTCCCTCTTTTTCTTACCCTCCTCTCCCCCTTTTTCTTCTTTTCCCTTCCTCCCTTTCTTCTTACCCCTCCTCTCCCCCTTTTCCTTACCCTCCTCCCCTCTTCTTTTTAAACCCCCCCCCCTCTCCCTTTTTTCCCCTCCCTCTCCCTCTTTCCCCAACCCCCCTTTCCCCCTTTTTCATCCCCTCCTCTTTCCCCCTTACCCTTACCTCCTCTCCCCCTTTTTCCCTTTCCCCTCCCCTTTCTTTTTCTTACCCCCTCCCCCCCTTTCTTCTTTTCCTCCTCCCCTTTTTCTTCTTACCCCCTCCCCTCTTCTCTTCTTTTCCCCCTCTCCCCCTTCTTATTACCCCCCTCCCCTTTTCTTCTTCTTACCCTCCTCCCCTCTTTTTCTTATTCCCTCCCTCCCTTTCTTCTTCCCCTCCTCTCCCTCCTTTTTACCCCCTCCTCCCTTTCTTCATTTCCCTCCTCTCCCCCTTTTTTCTTACCCCCTCCCCTTTCCTTTTTTACCCCTCCCTCCCCTTTCTCTTTTTTCCCCCCTCCCCCGTCCTCTTCCTTTTCCCCTCCTCTTTCCCCCCTTCTTTTCCCTCCCGCCCCCTTTCTTCTTACCCTCCCTCCCTTTCTTCTTTTCCCTCCTCTCCCCCTTTTTCATTACCTCCCCCCCTCTTTTCTTCTTTTCCCCTCCTCTCCCCCTTCTTTTCCCTTTCCCTCCTCCCCTCTTCCTTTTTTCCCTCCTCTCCCTCTTCTTTTTTCTTTTTCCCCCTCCCCCCTTTCTTCAGAAACCCTCCCCCTTTTCTCTTACCCTCCCTTTTCCCCTTTCTCTTCTTTTCCCTCCCTCCCTCCTTCATTTTTCCCCCCCTCTCCTTTCTTTTCTTCTTCCCCCTCCCCCCTCTTCTTAACCCCCTCCCCTCCTCTTACCTCCTCTCCTCTCTTTTCTTACCCCCTCTCCCTTTCTTTTTTACCCCCTCCCCCTCTTTTACACCCCCCCTCCCCCTTTTTCTTTTTACCCCTCCTCTCCCCCTTTTCTTCTTACCCTCCCCCCTTTTCCCCCTTTCTTTCCCTTCCCTCCTCTTTTCTCTCCTTTTCCCTCCCCCCCTTTTTTCTTCTTACCCCCTCTCCCTTTCTTTTTTACCTCCTCTCCCTTTCTCTTCTTTTCCCTCCCTCCCCCTTTTTCATCCCCTCCTCCCCTCTTCTTCATTCCCTCCTCTCCCTCTTCTCTTCTTTCCCCCCCCCTCCCTCTTCTCTTCTTACCCTCCTCCCCCCCCTTTTTTCCCTC
>JAMYXO010007910.1:0-2500 GCA_033310375.1 Conus canariensis
AAACAACACCAGCAAAAACCAAAGCAGTCCAAAAAATCTCAGCCACTAAATACAGAAGCCGAACAAAAAAGCATGCCAGAACTGCCAACAACAAAATCTCATTTTGATCCATTTGATATGCAATAATATGTTAAGAACTTAATAAATAATTATAAGTGACTTGAATAAGAACTTGATAACGACTTGATGACGACTTGATAAAACTTAAATAAGAACTTGATAAGAACTTAATAAGAACTTAATGACGACTTGATAAAAACTTAATGACGACTTGATGACGACTTGTTAAGAACTTGAATAAGTACTTGAATAAGTACTTGAATAAGAACTTGTTAAGAACTTGATGATGACTTGTTAAAAACTTGATGTTGACTTGTTAAGAACTTGAATAAAAACTTGTTAAGAACTTAAATAAGAACTTGAATAAGAACGTGATGCCGACTTGAATAAGAACCTAGAACGACTTAATGACGATTTTTTTTTCACAATTAATTGTTACATTCTTTTCCGGGGAGACAACTCCCTTCTGCCTTTATGTAGTATCTAGGTCAGACATGTCTGGCCCCGGCTTACTCAACTGCACAATAGCCGAGTCGAAGCGCCGCACTGTTTGCTAGTTCGTGTCAAGTTACACATAAGGGCGTCAGGCCGCCACGCGGCATTGTATAAATTTAGACGGCGTCGTTCAGTACAGGCGTTAGACGTCATTGTATAAATTTAGGCGGCTAAATTTCTAAACATATCAAAACATGTTTCTTACCTTCCCCCAATCACAAGACTAGATAGAATCAGCTGATTAGTAACAGTGACGACATTTCCGCCCAGCACTTGTGTTGTTAGCAACTAAACCTAGCTGTCTTGTCATTTGCGGGTGTGCAGTGCAGTCGTGTTTTCAGTTAGAAAGTGTTGTGTTATGTCGCAAGACAGTATCTCTTCTGAATTAGAGATAGAACTTCTTGAATCACAAACCGTTCATCAAGAATTGCTATTTCATTGAAGTCTACTCCATGAGAAAAGAACTAAAAGCAATGTTTTCATATAGTGAGGAGATAAGGCAGTATTGGTCCACTCCCATTCAACTACCAATGCAGCTTGAAACACGATCTTCTCAAGAGCCACAGCAGGGAACGGCCGCGCTCTAGCTAGAGCGCGTGAAATGAATATTAAACAGGCACACGTCACAGCCTATAGCAGAAAGCCACGCTTTAACGGCCGCGGTCTAGGTGGACCGTCGCTTTGTCACGTCCTATTCAACAGGCTGCCTATTCAGGCTGCCGCCGGGTGTACTTTATACAATTGTCTTGTTTGTTGAATCAAGCTTTTAATAAGTGCACTTGGTGGCTGCTTAGAATAATCTTCAACAACGTGCCACGATTCTACGCTTGTGTGAACACACATCCCACCCCTTTCAGACACTCCCTATTCAGATAGCTTTCAATAGCCAGTCATTCCTCACAATAGAATGAAATCCCAACTTGGTTGACAAATAGCCCTCCTAAGAATAAAGGCATGGTTAACCAAGTCCCCATTGTTTTGTTTGTTTACTTCTTAACGGTCCAGTGACAGAGAACTATAAAACAGATAATCCTACACATTATGTATGTTTGATGTTTGATGAATGTATGCGTGAAAATGATGTTATTGAAAACGATCAAGAAAAACAAAGGATTAAGCAAAAACTTAAGTCTCAAAAGTTTTCTAAATTAGTGTTAAAAACAGATAATCCTACACATTATGTATGTTTGTAAAGTGTTTACTATTAGAGAACTATAAAATAGGCACTCTGGGTAAGCCGGCGGAGCAACAGCGAAACCGGCTTCAGCCGGTTGGAGCTGGCGGAGGTGGGTGAGCCAGAATGCCTATTTTATAGTTCTCTACTCTCTTCGTTTCTTTTTTCCCCTTCACATGGTTTGTGCTAGTCTCATGTGATGTGTAGGTCCGTTCACTGAGTATGACTGCGTAAGAACAGCAAATCTAGATTCCATGTGGTCAAGTTTTCAGCACAGTTCTAGTTGTCTTTGGTGTGGATTAGGGACATTATTGTGAGCTGTTGTGTTGTTATATAAATAAAAATAAAGAAATAAAAGTGTTTCTTTTAGCTTGGGACGAGAAACGCTTGATAGAATGTGTGCGTGCGTGTGTGTTGTGTTGTGTGTGTGTGTGTGTGTGTGTGTGTGTGTGTGTGTGTGTGCGTGCGTGTGTGTGTGTGTGTGTGTGTGTGTGTGTGTGTGTGTGTGTGTGTGTGTGTGTGTGTGTACCCCCACTGATCCACCTACAAACACACACACACACACACACACACACACACACACACACACACGGACGCACGCAGGCACGCACGCACACACGCACACACGCACACACATACACACACACACACACACACACACACACACACACACAACACACACACACACACACACACACACACACACACACACACACACATTAAGTAAACAGGCTTACCTGTGCAGTCTGGGAGCTGCAGATGACTGTTCGG
>JAMYXO010007910.1:7500-11510 GCA_033310375.1 Conus canariensis
ACACACAATTTGGTCAAAAGTAAGCAATGGAGACATAGAAAAAAACCTGTCAAAGCAAGTATGAACTCACTGTTACAATCTGTGATGTATTTGGGTGGATGCGTATCCAGTCTATTATTCTGGCTCCATATTTGTTATATACTAACCGCATTACCCTAGAGTAAAAAGGGCGCACAACATTAATTCACACACACACACACACACACACACACACACACACACACACACACACACACACACACACACACACACACACACACATTTTCATCTCTTGGCGCATGGTTATAAATGAAAAGTATATGACACAAAAGTAGTGAATTAATTAGCGTTTGTTCTATTATTAGTATTGTAATATTTTTCTCCACCTGCTGCTGCTCCCACAATATGTGCAAAAATGCGTTTTGGCTTGCCATTGCTGTAAGTATGACCTTCGTTGGCCAGAGTTATTTATCATTTACTTAAACAATTCAGCAGGGAAATGTACATCAGCTAAGGAAATTACCAAAAAGCCTCTTACTCGCGCTTTTCAAACAAAGACGTGTAGGAATAAATCAAAATGAATGCCTTCAGTCTTGAGTTGTGTTAATTTTCTTGTGACTGAAATTATCAGTGTTAAAATATTACTCAGACAAATGATTTTGCCATGGTAACTAG
This sequence comes from Conus canariensis, assembly GCA_033310375.1. Lineage (NCBI taxonomy): Eukaryota > Metazoa > Mollusca > Gastropoda > Neogastropoda > Conidae > Conus > Conus canariensis. Next base: position 8,155 of record JAMYXO010007910.1, read on the forward strand.
CTTTCAGTACCAATTTTTAAAGAGAACGTAAAAACAAGAAAGACACTTTGCTAAAGCGTGTTTACTATGTAGTGTTTCAGTATGCACAGTGAATGTACTGTGCCAAGAAGACGAAACAAATAAACAAACAAAAAAGCAAACATCACAATTTGCACTTAAACTGTACATACCAAGGGTAGTAATGTCAATGTACACACAGTTCACATAGTGCCACAGTCAAGATCATATCGTCGACATTTGGTGTTAGTGAAAACATATGCCACATACGTCTGTATAATATCCGTCAGTGCAACATTAGAAACAGTTTTGCTGACATCTGGATGTCGCTATCGATGAGGTAAGATATTGTCGTTTAAACTGCTTCACAGCAGACAAGCAGATATTGCAAAGCAAGAGGTCCTCCGTAAACCTCAAAATCATCTCTTGTACCACTTGATTCCACGACAGCTTCCAGCAAATGTCAAGTATGGAGAAACCACAGTGAGGACGCAAAACCACAAACACAAGAGCATGGAGAAAACAGTGGCCGAAAAAAGCAATGTCATCAAAAAGAGAGATTTGTCAAAGTAGGAATATTCTCTCTGTCTGACATGAGCTGTAACATTTTGAGATGGGTCTTTGATAGTGAGATGAATTCTCGCCACATACTACCCTTTCATTTACCTCGCTTTGTCAAAGGGTGCTAAGTATTATCAGCTGGCACACAGGAAGAATGAAAAGTAAACAGACACAAGTCTGGTCAATCAAGTTAGCATTTATTTATAATCTTTGTCATTGTCATCATTAGCACTTCAATGTTTATATCTCCATATGCTTTATTCCCACAACATTCCTACAACCTGCGCTGTTTGGTTTTCTTAAAATACATCAGGATGGTGTTATCAGTAAGATAAAAATCAACTGACCGTTACATTTGCCTGTCTCACTGTCACAGCTCTGAGACTGACAGTTGGAACCGCACTTTTGGCACGTGCTGGTGTTGGCTTTGTAGTATCCACTCTCACATTCTGTAAAAAAAAAAAAAAAAATGGGGATGGTGCTGATTGTGGGGAATGACATATTCAAACATGAACTATGTACCCCATGTAACGATGAATACAAGCATGTATCATACATTGTCTCCTTGTGTGTGTGTGTGTGTGTGTGTGTGTGTGTGTGTGTGTGTGTGTGTGTGTGTGTGCGTGTGTGTGTGTGTGAGTGAGTGTGCACGCGCGCGCGCGCACACGCACGCACGCGTGTGCGTACATGTAGTAAACAGTGTTCAAACTAAACAGTGTGTGTTGATATTGTCTTGACTTTGGCGAATTTGTTTTATCAAATCCTTTAACATGCTGAATACATTTCTATGAAATAAAGTTTACAGTTCTGAAATAGTTTCTGTATAATTTAGAAAAATACATTTTTGTAGTGTTTGTTCTGGTAAAATCTTGTGCACGGTGTGCTACTTTCTGTATCTGTTTTCCTGAAAAAAGTAATATTGTAATTTAACTAATGCAACATGCAGCAGCTCTTTTGTTCTCTATAGAGCTCAGGCTTGCTATTAGCAGGAGGAATGAGGATCAATCCTATATCAGACAGTTCCATTCTGTTCGTTCGGTAGTGCTTTTCATCAGCAGGTAATCATAACCCCGTAGCGACCCTGAAAAGCTCTGCTTAGAGCGAAACAGCTATTGTGTGCTGGTCCTGCGGATCTCCACTTTGTAGGAACTTCAAAGCACACAGAACACTGAGTGTAGAAGAGAGATGACCTTTGACTTCCGCATATCGTGATGGAAGGCATAACTAGGAAGTTCTTTAATCGTATTATGATTTTTTTTCTTACAGATTAGAACTATTTTTCTATTTTTCAATTACACGTGCACACGCACACACGCACGCATGCACGCACGCGCACGCATACAAGCAAGTATGCGTGTGTGTGTGTGTGCTTGCGTGCGTGCGTGCATGTGTGTGTGCTTGCGTGCGTGTGTGTGTGTGCGTGTGTCGTACAGGAACGACTCCTTTGTTTTATGCACGCGCAGTGTTAGCCCCGAAAGTGCTCTTGTAGTGGACCAAGCTATAACACAACGACAGCATAAGCTGAATAAGCTGTAGAGATACAGCATGGCAAAACAGTCTTGAAATTTTCTTCATTTGATGATAAAAATTGACTCTCTTTTTTATATTCACATTTGTAGAACTGAAATTTAGAATAGTCTTTGTTTTAATAACAGGCTTTTCGATAAATGCAGTGCACAAAAGTACTGTCACTTTCCATTATAGTGCTGAAAACAACGTTCGCATTCACGATTTTGATAGAGAAAGAAAGTGGGAAAAACTGCTTTTCACAAACTTATTAAAATACAAAGTAAGTTTTCATAAACCGTTTATGGGGGAGAAGAAAAAACTAACAGAATAATGTGCTAAGCAGACTGACCTATAAACGGTGGAGCCAGCAGGTGACTGTTCCACGTACATTGATCACATCTCCCTGTGTCCTGATGACAAAGTGGCCTCTCTGTCTGTCTCCCTCTCCCTCTCTCTCTCTCTCTCCCTCTCCCTCGCTCTCTCTCTCTCTCTCTCTCTCTCTCTCTCTCTGTGTGTGTGTGTGTGTGTGTGTGTGTGTGTGTGTGTGTGTGTGTGTGTACCCGACACCAATCAACCTGCTCACAGTAAAAACAGTGAAGGAAGCAGACTGACCTGTACAGGGTGGAGGCAGCAGATGACTGTTCAGTGTACACTGTTCACATTCTCCTGTGTCCTGATGACACTGCCGACAGTTTGTCGTTTGGCACAGCGTGTCACACATGTCTCCATAGTAACCGTTCACACAGCCTGTAACATCAGAAGAATGAAGTGCCAGTCTGTGCACATTCTTCTGTGCTGTGAACTGACAGTTGTGAATTGTGAGGTCGTCTGGACAGAATGCTGATGTATGCCGGTTTCTTGTCTAACCATGGTCGATATGGGGTTAGTAGCTAATGTTCCGGATACGTTGGCTTCGAGCAGGCTGTCTTATGATGATCTGATATCAATTGCTTGCTATGGGATGCCAGTACTGGGGTTGTACAGGACAAGGCTGCATTTGGCTGTGTGTGCGAAATTGAGAAGAATTGGTGCGAAATTGTACGGCTGAGTTGGTGAAGAAAATGAGGGAAAAAAACTCTTAGTCATTGTTGAATTTTGCCATTTTTAAAAAAAAATTTACGTGTTCCCTATTGAGACACTTTTCAAACGGAGACGGAAAGTTAAACATGATTCCACTTGGAAGTGCTAAAAATGTGACCTTCATGAACCACTACTATTTATCGTTTGGTTAGAATAAGTTGATGAAGATGCCCACACAAGTTAAGGACAATACTAAATGACCAGGCTGT
>JAMYXO010007911.1:0-11507 GCA_033310375.1 Conus canariensis
GTTTCATGTGTACAGAACAACTAATCCATATACTCCTAACAAACGCAAAATCATGATGTACATTGCAGTGTTTAGATCCTGTCAGCGAAACAAACATGCTGTAAATAACACAACTGGGGGAACACATGCATACAGAGCAGAAGAACAAAACTGTGGAAAAACACAAACACACAGAGTGGAAGTGCAAAACGTGAAAAACACATACACACAGAGTGGAAGTACAAAACAGGAAAAACACATACACACACAGTGGAAGTACAAAATGGGAAAAACACATACACACACAGTGGAAGTACAAAATGGGAAAAACACATACACACAGAGCGGAAGTACAAAATGGGTGAAAACCCATCCATACAGAGCAGAAGTGTCATTTTCAGAGCTTACAGTGAAAATGCATGCCACTCTGAAACAGAATGAATGACACTTCTTTATGCAGTGACTAAAAACAATTCATGTGACTTTCACTTTACACAATGCAGTGAATTATGAAAACAATTCATGAGATAATCAACGCAAATATCTGCTACCCAAGTCATTAACAGCTTCTGTCTAAATGAAGAACTTTCTACACTACGGTGCTATGACAAAACACATGATCTGCATGTCATCGTCTGAAAAACTTCTTCTGCTCTTTCACACACACACACACACACACACAACTCCTTACCCCTAAACACAAGGCAGTAAAAAGAAGAGGTGCCCATTCTTCGTTAAATTGCATCCAGCTTCAACAAAATGTTGCTTGGATGAGGTTTGGTGCTGCATTAATCAATTGTGGGCAGATTCTCATCATCACTGTAAAACAAGAAGAAGAGAAAGAATAACCTTTCACTTAAAATAGCTAAAATCAAGTATAGCTCTTTTGAAAAAAAGTAAGAAAATTCCAACTTGTATCTTCGTCCAACCTGTGTCTTTAGGTCAGAACTCTAACAACCCATCCCTTGAGCAATTATATAATAAATGATAACACAGAGCACATCAAACACAAAACTTAGGGCATACACCAAAAAAATTGTCCATTATATTCTTTGACTACAGCTCAGTGTTTATTCATGAAATATCTTTACACCAAACAATTTCAATATTGCTGTATGTACAACGAACATTTTGTGACCAATAAAGTTGGGTGAAGGCAATGCATATATTAAGAAACAGCGTTGGTGACAGTGCTCATTACAAACATGCATGCCAACCTGTAACAGAATGCCTGCAATAAATGTAAACAATTCATGACACAATCAATACACATGATGTCATCAAAACCTTTTATCAAAGTTTAAAAGTTTTCTGCACACACACACACACACACACACACACTCACATGCATGCACACACGCACGCACGCACGCATGCACATACGCACCTTCTTGTAAAACTGAAAACAGCTTTCAAAAGTTCCTGCCAAGGTTTGCTTTTGCGTAAAAAATCATCCACATGCAGATCAGCAGCTTCACTGAAAAAAAAAAAAAAGAGAAACATTATCATTTTGTTTTAAACAACTAACATCAAGCAGAACTATCTTCAAATAATTCTATTAGGACCACACCTACAGTAAGAAAATCCAGACTGTATTTTTAGGTCAGAAGTCTCACATGCCATCCTCTGAATAATCATATGATAATGATAAATACAATACACATTAAACACAAAGCTTCAACATACAGTTTCATTCGTACAAAAATATACAGTGTATAACTCAGAATGAACTGAAAATCTTTGTGTACATCCCCATGTTTCAATACTGTTAGTAATATTAGTTTCTTTCAAAAAAAGAACTTGGGGGGAAACATGCATGCAGGCTAAAAGCTTCTATGTCAAAGCTAACAATAAAAACACATGCCAACCTGCAACAGAATCAACGACACTTTTACATGCATCAGCCAGAAACAATTCATAAGAATATCACATTACTCAATGCAGTGAATGACAAAAACAGTTCATGACATAATCAACACACACATATTTTCAAAGTCATTCACAACTTCTGTCAAGTGAAGAACTGGCTACACTATAGTGCTTTAACAACACACAGGACTGCAAGGGACCATATCAGGGCTGTCACCTCCTCAGTCAATTCCCTACACATTAATAAAAAAAAAACACACACACACACAAATAAATAATTAACAGAGATGTTCTTGAACACAAAAACACTGCACACTGCAAGGTATTTACTACACATTCACACACATACACACTAGGAGATACTCACCAACATCTGTTGCCTTAACTGTTCCACCTTTTCATCTGGTTTGATGGAGTATCATGTTGCTTACAGCTAAGCTGACTGCGAGGGCCCATATTAGGGCTAATATCTTGTCAAAGCTCAGCAAAGCTGTTAAAACAAAGCCAACACAAACACCCATGTAACTTAATAAAACAGATTTCCTTAACCATGCTGAAATACTTTCACTCTTTTCTTACATAGAATCTTCAATTAAAGCGCAAATCTCTTTCAGGAAATGAAAATCAGATCAAGTGAAATATCTCTGAACAGTGTTTTCACAGAGTCTGCAATAAAGCATGATGGAGTTCCACCATTGAAACAATGTGGAACTGACTCTATTATCGATGTTTTACCATCAAAAGCATTCTGAAATGTACCCTCAACACAAACAAGGTCATTATATCAGTAAGGTTGGTCATTTCTTTCATGTAATGACAAGTGAGAAATATGACCTCAAAGCCAGACTGGACTAGACTGGCCTAGCCTAAATACTCTATGAAAAATTATAACAACTATTTTGCTGTGAGACACACCACATCCTGCTCTCCTCGTCAGCTTTGTGCCGCAACATCTTGGCCTGCCTGGATGTCCACTCTGCAAACGCAGTTTTGAAATTTGAATTCAACTGCTACCTGAAACAAATGCAAAACTGTGTACACACACACACAAAGGGACTGTGCTACTTACCAGCAGAAGATCCAAGTCTAACAATGACTGTCACACCTGATGTCCTGGAAAACCCTCCGTTCGGCTTGCCCCCAAACCTGGGGTAGTCTTCCTCATCTGCAATGATTCAGCATATATACTGGTGTGATTTAGGAACTACTGATGACTGCCTGAATTATACATGCAGTACATTACACCTTGAACACTAACTCTCCCACACAAGTATCAGTCAGTTTCCCATTTACAAGCAGAACTGTTCAACACCTACCAGGCTCTTCAGTGTGGTTTTCTGAGCGGTAAGAGACCTCTTCATTAGCAGAATGTATTCATTCCAAATTCAGGAATCACTGAATCACACATGATGAGTTAATATGCATGCCCTAAACAATACTGCCTCTGTCAATAACACTCACGTGCACACATTGTGACATACATGCACCTCTCCCTGCCCCTGTGTAGTCAATCAGTTTGAGATGCCTGCATACAAAACACAACTAAGAGACATCCAACAATAATATTATCCCTATACACAACACACACACACACTTACACACACACAGAAACACACCTCGCCACATCTCTGTCCCTCCAAATGGTTCAGTGTCTTCAGCAGTCTTGAGACACCTGCACAGACAAAATAATGAGTTAAAGTATGGGCCCTCAACAAAGTTGCCCCTGTGACTATCACACACTGACTCACAACCACAATCCCATTCTCAACATCTCTCCCCTCCCCTTCTTCCCATCCTCCCCCTGTCTACTCCCTCCCTGCTCCCCCCCCCCCCCCCCCCCCCCCACACACACACACACCTCACACATTCTTCCCAACTCACCAACACACACAGACACACACTCATCTCGTATTTGGCTCTCCTCTCTGTCCAATGTCTGTAGTTATCTCAAGACACCTTCCTAGAGAACAAAATTAGGTCAGCATAAACTTCCAACAATAATTTCATCCCTGTAAATGACATACACATACAGACACACACAGATACACATCTCACCTCCTTTCCGGCCATCCAAAGGGTCCAATGTCTTCTTCAGCAATCTTGAGACATCTGCACAGGAAAACAGTTAGATAGTATATGCCCCAAACACTGTTGCCCTTGCAAATAACATACTCACACACCCATACACACCTTCTCCACCCTTCCCTCCCCCACCCCTCTTCCCCTCCCCTCCCCCCCCCCATCCCTGTGGCTCCCTCCCCACCCCTCCACTCTCCCTCCTTCTCCAGCCCTCTTCCCCCCACTCTGTCCTTCCAAGCTGTGTTGTTAACACTGAACACCTTTGATTGCCGTCAGCCATTTTATCTGAAACATAAGACACATAATTGCACAGTAACACACACACACACACACACACACACACACACACACACACACACACACATCCCTGGTCACACAAATTCACATACTTGCACCTTCTCATCTCTACTCCCCTCCACTCCTTCCTTCCCTATTCTCCCAATTCCCCCTCTATCCAGTCTCAACTCACAAGTCATCAACAATTTCTTTTTCTTTTTAATTCACACAACCCTTTAAAATACATCTTCTAAAAACATAGCAGAACCTTCTTTAAAATCTTTCTTCAGTAAATTTCTTAAATCAGATGAAAAATGTTCATCTCTTTCAGAAGTTCAACGATTACATCAAGTGGGACATCTCTGAACAAGGTTTTCATGGAGTCTGCTGTAAAAATTAATGTTTATGTCTCACATCATGCAAATCCCAACTTTCTAAAAAGAATGTGTTTCACTGTGAGTGGTACATGACATGGAATGCACCATGGAGCTTCTTCACTTTTTAAAAGATAAGAATGGGTGTAAAAGGAGTGGCCTGTATGCAAATGGAGCCCAGAGCCCTGAAAGCAATGGCAGAAGTGGCAGAGAGGTGTTCAAGCTGGATCTGGTCAAGGAGGAACAAAAGTGAAGTTCATAAGGCTTAACTTTCCTTCAAATATCAGGTGTCCCAGTGGCTCAGTGGTTAGAGTGCGAGTCATTTAAGTGGAAAATGAGCATGTCCAGAGGGTCATGGGTTCGAATCCCAGCCATGGCTTGTCCCAAGATGGGGAAAAAAAAAAAAAGGGGGGGGGGGGGGGGGGAGGGGCAGCAGAGGGACATCCGGAGTCATGAACCGGGTGTGGCCCAACCCCCCTAGAGTGTCAGGAGATAAGGGCTGAAACACTTGCTTGAAGGGGCTTCTCTTCTGAGGACTCTCTGCTGCCACGCTCTCCACGAGTTTCTTTCTACCAAATGGCATAACAAGTGTTTCTTCTTTAAAGCCGCCCCGGGAACATGGTAAAAACTCTTTCAGGTTTGGATGGATTTTAAATAGTTTGTTACCCATCTTCGAGTTCTATTCCTCTTGCCAGGTCTTCAACATAAGCCAGTGTTTGGGGTTTCCAGCTTCACATCAGATGGGAGTTGACCGTCTTTTCCATTACCTTGCAGAGGCAGCTGATCAGAACTACTGGACGGTAGTTTGAAAGGTTGGTAAGGTCTTTTCCAGGTTTGGGAATCAGAATGATCAGGGCTTTTTGCCAGGAGGGTGGAAAACACCCTGTTGTACAGATATGGTTGTACACTTTTACTATTAGAAGGGTCTGGACACAGCTCTCTGGGAGATGTTTCAAAAGCTGATAATGAATATCATCTAGGCCAGGAGCAGAATCGTTGTAGGTTTGCAGATCTGATTTCAGTTCATCAATTGAAAGAGGTAGATTGTACACTTCAGAGTTGTCTGAAGTGAAGCTGTATGAAGATTTTTCTCTGAATTGGTGTTGTTGTTTTTTTTGGAAAAACAGCAGATTTACTTGAGGACGCTATTTCTGTTGAATGGTGGAAGCCAGCGGATTGGCAACAGCTTGTTTGTCAGTTATCAAAGCATCGGCAAGTTTCAGGTGATGAACTGACTGGTTGGTGTTCTTCCCTTAGAGAACTATAAAATAGGCATTCTGGCTCACCCACCTCCGCCAGCTCCAACCGGCTGAAGCCGGTTTCGCTGTTGCTCCGCCGGCTTACCCAGAATGCCTATTTTATAGTTCTCTAATAGTAAACACTTTACAAACATACATAATGTGTAGGATTATCTGTTTTTAACACTAATTTAGAAAACTTTTGAGACTTTAGTTTTTGCTTAATCCTTCGTTTTTCTTGATCGTCTTCAATAACATCATTTTCACGCATACATTCATCAAATGCGTCTCTGTCTTTCATGTGGAATAAAACTACAGTCTTTAACTGTTCTCTAAAGTCTTTTAAAACTGAGTTATATTTTTGACATAAAATCCACACACTTATCCCAGCATGTCTTCCACTGAAAGCTAGTTTTGATAAAGTGTTTCTTTTTTTGACTATATCCTTTTCTGCCGAACAATCATCTATAATAAATAATGTCTGCGTTCCCTCAAACAGTTTAAAAAAATGTTCTAAACACTCACTCAGTTTATTGCTAGGGTCAACTAAATAGATTTCATCATCCGTCCATATAAACCTTCTATCGTGATATGCTTTGTTCCATTTAAGTGTCGGACAGAAAATTACAATATGATCAAAATTATAACGATAAACTGTTTGTAATAGGTCGAGGATAAATATTGTTTTTCCACAACCAGTCTGTCCACAAATCAATGAACAATGAGGGGTTTTTATCATAAAGTTTAACATCGGCATTGACACCAAAGTTGTCTGATCCATAGTTTTAAAACAGAATTTAATCTAATCCAGTTATTGTTTTTATCATACTCTCTGTCAAAACTTGTTCAGTATAATAAAACCCTATAAGGCCCAAATGTGTAAGATTAATCCAGTTCAGTTCTGTAAGATCGTTTCTATTTAAACTAATATCAATTTTGTTGCTTGTTGTTATGACCTTAATATCCTCGCCATTGTAAAGAACAACGACAGTAACTTTAAGTTTGTCAACGTCTAAGTTTTGCCAGCTAATAAGAATTCCTTTCATAAGATTGTCACTGACGCCCAGAGCTCCATTTCTCGCCTCATCTTTTAAGACAGAAATTTTAAATATCATTGTGAACGTGTCTCCTAATTTTGTGCGTGGAATGAACTGTAATTTTGTAGAAGCTTTCTTTAAAACCGATTCTCTTCTGTGGAGGATGTACTGTTTGTCCCCAAACGGCTTTATTTCGATCTCTTTCCGACTGTTGTCCTCTGGCATAAGACTTACATGTAAAGGGCCAGAGTTCAATGCTTTTCTGAAACTTTTTTGACGGTCAAAAAATGTAAATGGGCTTAAGAATTCAAATTTTATGTCCCATTCTAAATATGGTTCTAAGTGCCATTTGTTGTCAGTTTTTCGAACTATTTTATATTCATACTGACCTGTATTATTTGCTTCTAGATTGCGTAGTTGTTCTAGTTTAGGAAACCTTTTGTTGTCGTCAACCTCTTTGCGCTTATAATAACCATCTTTAGTGTACTCAAAACCATACAAAGTGCCTATCTCACCGTTTTGTTCAAAGTCCTCAACGTCTGCAAGGTCTTTTAATTCTAAAGTTACACACCTCTCAGGCGCTAATGTGACCCCCGAATCGTCTGGTCCACGTGACATTTTTTAAAACAACGTATTATTTTATTTCCAAAACAATGTGCAGGCTGTCACATTTGACGACTTTTCCTGTTTGGTCTTTGATTTTTATATTAAACGATCTGACCCTCCCACAAGCTAATCTTTTAAACTGTAAATTAGGGAATCGTATAATTTCATAATCGCAATATGCAGCTTTCCCTGATGGAAGAGCTCTTAAAACAGTTGAGGGCCTTCCATCATATAAGTTTTCATCAGTGCTCAGCTCGTCCAAATGAACATAGAGTAATGAATGTAATGCAAGATCGAGCGGATATTCTCCCTCAAAAGTAGTTTCGTCTGGTGCAACTCTAAATTTATGATAGACTTGATTGGTTTTAAAGCCTAACATTTTAGCTAGCTCTACACCAAAAAAGTAATGGACTACTTCTTTTTCAGGTTTGAATGTCAACATTATTTTCAAATTTGCATTGTTAAGTTTGAGAGTAATGTCGAAGTTACTCATTGCTTCTTTCAGCGAGCAAAACCCGTAATAACCATCAGGTATGGTTAACTGGCTAATTACGTCTCCTCTTCTGTCAAGTTTTCGAATTAAATTATTCTTCTTGGATTCAGTTATATTAAACCATACGACTTTGTAAAAAATTTCATGGAGTGCAACCCTTTGGGTTCCGCAGTTATTATCAATAGCATACTCTAAAAACGAAGGACTGTCTGAGTTGTTATTGTTACAAACATTTTTAAAACAAATTTAAAAATGAGTGCATTCAAATATACTAATGCAAAATATTCTGTTGGACCGCACTACAGTCCTAAAGATATAACAACTGATACCCTCAACATTTCTGTGACTCAGTCTGACGCCTTTCAAGTAAAGGTTAGTACTCCATTGGATCGTTACCTTAACCCTCCTATTAAAAAAGACCACATCACGAAAGTGTGGTTCAGTCATCCGATGCAGTTTTATCAGAACCAGTTAAACTTTGCTGTGTTTTGTGCATCAACTGGGTGTGGAGTGTCGTATGCTGATCATTTAAATCATCCTGATCCTTTGGTGAGGTCAGTGTATAGATTTCATTTTTATTACACCTTCAGACGTATTTTGTCTGAACTGCAAGCGCCATTACCAAATGACAAAACGTTTAATCCATTCAGCAACAGAATAGATTACAAGGCTTTTGAAAGGATCTGTAACGAATTTGATACTGACCCAAAGACAGACTTTAGACAAAAGTTGGATCTTAATCATGGTTTAGGCACCCTTTATTTTTGGGGCGTGCACAGAAAGTATAACTATGATTGGAATCCTCCTTACACATCTTTCTCTTCAGGCACAACTGTTCACCTCGGGTCCATAGAGCAAGAGCATAAAACAGCATGGACAACATTTATTTTGGATACTTCTAATGGTCTAACTAGAGCGGGAATAGAACGAATAAACGACTCCATTCGTACTTATGTTTGGTGTTTGCTAGGTTCGCAAGCACAAACGAGATCAAACATAATTGATCCTTCTACTGGCTTTGACGCCCAAAAACAGTATTTAGCAAATTTAGAGGATTCTATTAATTCTGCAATTGATTTGCCTTCAAGTATTAAAAGGTACCAAAATGTTTTGCAATACGCAAGATCGAAAGTAGACTTCGCCGTTGGCACTGGTTTATACATGCTGCCTTCTGACCTCAGACTTCAGATAGGAACAATAATAAACTATAATAATGAAATCCTTGTGGCTGGCAATGAAGAGAAGGTCGGAAAAAACGACATAAATTCTAAGCCAGCAATAGCAATAAAAAAAGAAGCCCCACCAATCCCCGAGCCCCCCAAACCCCCCATTCAATCCTTGTGGCCCCAAGAAATAATGACCATGAATATGAAAAGACAGCACTTGTTATTGGATTAACTGCCCTAGGATTACTTGGTCTTTATCTTACTAAAGAGTAACCCAACTATTAAGACAACTAATGTCCATAAGTGCTCAGCCATAAAGCCAACTACTTTACTTGCGGCAGACAAAAGCCAGCTAACGATCCCTCCTATTATACCAGGTAAAGAGTCTATTGCTTTACTGGCTAATTTTTTTAATAAACTTGCAAGGTGATCGAGTTGTTTTTTTACCCATGATTTATCTGACGACGGAGTTGGCGGGCCTGGTGGCACTGCTCCCCACCACCGCCGCCTGTAATAGCCAACACCAGTGTACTTATTGCAAATCCTAAGGCTGTTATAACGCTCGCTAATGTGACACCTTGCTCTCTAAACAGTGTTTTTATTCGTTCTGCTAACGTTGTGTCTTCATACAAAATTCTTTGGATAGTTTCTCTTATTCTGCTCACTTGAGTTCGTAATTGTTCTCGGTTAGTAGACAGCACTTCTAGTCTTGCTGATCTCTCTTGTTCAAGATCTTTTAGTCTTTGTGTTATTCTTTCTTTAACACCAGGTCCTAAGTTGTGGTCATCAGCCTCAACTAGTTTTTCTTTTTCTCTTTTTATATGCTCATCTAGTTCACCCAGTTTTGCTAAATTGTTTGTTAATTCACCTCTGATGCTTTTCAAAGCATGATCAAGGGCCGTTATTTCTCTCATAGGTAGCGGCGGATCGTGCATAGTTTTTAATAATGTTTCTTCTGAAAAACTGGTTTCTATTATTTCGTCTGCTGTTGGGCTTAAATCTTTAAGGGGTATGTTTTGTATTTGGTTATCTGTTGGGAGTTCTTGTAGTGTGTTTTGAAGTTTAGCAACTGCCTCACTGTCTAATCTTCGCGGTTTAGCAATGCCAAGGCGATTTTGATCGCTCACACTGAGCCTTTGTCTAATTGTAGTCTTTGCTAAAAACTTTGATGGGTCTGGTTTAGTTGTAAGCTGAACAAGTTGTCCTTGCTCGTTTTTCACAAACAAATGGTCATCTTTTGTTTCAAAATCATTAGGGTCTATAAATTCGGGAGGTTCTTGGCCTAAACTTTGATAAAATGATTTGACCTTACTTTCTGTTAATTCACGCCGCAATGATTGTAATGGATGTGTCAAAGGCGTCATTTCACTCATGTCGTCTCCAGGATCAAAAACATCATAATCTTCTTCTGCCATGTTTTTAAATAATTAACTTTTTTATTTTGTTTTATAAAAAAATGTCACAAGCATATGGCTCGATTCTTGACCCGCATAGAAGACTGAAAGAGCCCTTTGGCGTGAAGGGAAATAAACAGAATATTATTGTTCCAAATAATCCATCTACTATTGATTCAGATCAAATTCTTACTGTTAAATTTCCAGACCTAGGAGCAGATGAAGTGATTGTGCCGGGATCTGCACGGCTTACTTTTAAAATAGAACTTGATTCAGCAACAGACGTAAACAGGACAGTTGTACAGAATCTGGGACGGGCAATCGTTAAGAAAATTTCTATAAAACTTGAGGGGCAAGAAATATTTTCTTTACACAATGCAGACATATTTCTAATCTATTCTGATCTATGGCTAACCGATAATGAAAGGGCCGATCTTGCGTTTCAAGGAATCGAAAATAACGAAGCACTAAAACACAGAATAGACGCCGAAGATGCTAAAGACGGTAACAAGTATGAAGCTGTAAGTTATGCGTTTGGAAATCGCTTTTCTATACCCTTGGATTTTGAGTTGTTAAAAGCGCATGCGCCATACTTTCAAGGAGCATTAAAAGACAGATTGTCATATGAACTAACTTTTAATGAATACAAACGTGTCATTAAATCTACAGACACTGATTCCAAGTACAGCATTTTCGACATCTCGTTAGAGTTTGACATTGTTAGCAACCCTAACTTAGCAAGGCTGATTGAGCAACAATATCAGTCAAAATTAGCAATATATTACGAAAGAGTGATTCATCATTCAAAATATCCTAAAAGCAGGGCAGACACAATATGGAACTTTAGTTTTAGTGCTGCAGCAAGATCCCTTAAAGGTATTTTATTGCTGTGTGAAGATGAAGAACCATTCAAAAGACAAAGTGAAAAATTTATTAATCCTAAAATAACGAAAGTACAATGTTCAATTGAGGGTAGTCCTAACCAAGTCTACGGTA